>JACGWO010000003.1:5304613-5590620 GCA_034509735.1 Sesamum alatum
GATCCACTTACTAAGCCCGTGTCGCAAGTTGCCCATACTCAGCATCTGGATAAGATGGGTTTTGAGGTCTATGGGTGATTGGCTTTAGGTCAAGTGGGAGATTGTTAGAATAGGTGACCAGAAAGCCAATAGGTTTGGCGATTTGTAACCTATTATACAACTCGATGTAATTGTAATATTATTATGTGATGAATAAAGTGAGTGTTCGTCACTATTGGTACCTACTTTGTTGTGCTCACTTTACATTTGTTAAAACGGTGTTTAACTTATATCGCAACAAAGCCCACAGACCATGGATAACAACTCGTGCAGTTGGGCCACGCATTGGATGGTGGTCATGAAACCAAACTGATTAAGAGTTGGGTCTGAAACGTTCCAAGTCGAGGACCTCGAGACAGGGCATCGAGAGTCCTATTGAGACTTGCATCAAGAGTCGTGTTCATTGGATGAGTGCCGTGTTTCATCGGCGACAGGCGTGGGACGCCTACACGGTCTTGATGGGTTGGTCGACTGGGGTCGAGCCGACTGGACTGACTCGCGGGGATCATCATATGGAAGCCTTGGAGGCTTGGTCGGTATGATTGGATTCCCCGGTTCCGATAGTACGGGAGTAATCCTCAGACTTGAGGAATCATGGCAGTCACGTGCACAGGACGGCTGTATCTTGGATCTGGCGAGAGGTGATCATTCTGTAAGATGATCATTATAAGTCTTGTCCAGTGCAGTCGGAATGTGTAGCGAGGACGGTGGATTCCAAGAAGAGGATCCGTCCCCTGTCAGTATGTGACAGAGGTATCTCCTATGCACTCGGAGACACGTTCATGCTGTTTGAAGCTGTGGCCACAGTGGTTGGTCGAACAGGGAATGGTTTCCTGTGTCGACGCAATGAAGCATACGTGGTCTCGAGTATTAAGCATAGATGCCTAGTCAAGGATGGGAACCGACGCCCAATTCCATACCCTAGACTAAGGCCGGGAGACGGTAGACGGAAGGATCGTACCCGTACGGAATCGGCGCCTAAATGTTCACGCCAATTCACCTAGTCTCTAGTGCCATGGACCGTTGCTAGACGGCCACCCATGGTAACGGGCCCTTGTGGGACACGGGCCCAAGTCTAGCTGAGGGTGAACCTAAAGGGTCACACACAAATCACCGAGGAGGTTGAGAGATCAACTTGGAGTCAATCTCGAAGGATAAAATAAGTAATTGGATTACTTAAGGGAAAGTCCATTGGATGGACGGGCCGATATTGTATCGGGCTTTCATTTAATCGGTAAATTGGATTTTCGATTAAATATGGAAAGTTGAGATGTTGAGACGTTGGATCTTTTAATTGGATTAAAAGATCAACGGGAATAATTTAAGTGGACATTAAATTGGATTTAATATTGGGATCGTCGTAATTGGATTACGATAAAACCCGGTCCGTTAAATTATACCCGAGAGGAGAAATAATTCCTAATTTGGAATAGGAAGAAGTTGGACTTCTTCCCTTAATTAAATATGGCCGACATGCTCCCTTGGAGGAAGCAAAATCAGCCATGTTTTCATGCTAGGTGGTATGTTGACTTGTCTCTTTTGGAAAGAGACAAATCAACTCCAATCAAGCTCTTCCCTTTTGGTATGATTTGATCATACCATAAATTTTGGTAGGCTTGATTGAAAGAATTGATGGTGATTGATTGGAATGAATCTAGACATCCTTGGATGAACCTAGACACATTCCAATAATCACATTAATTATGTATATATATATTAGAATATACAACACCTAGCAAAAGTGATTCATTATTCATCTTTTTCTAGGAAAAAGAGAAGACAAAAATCCTCTCCTTTCTCTCAAAATTTCGTGCTCCCTCCCTCTCTTACACTTGTGTTCTTCACTTGATTTTGAATCAAGAAGAAGAACAAAGTAAGTTTAAGAGAACACTAATTCATAGTGTTCTTCTCTTAAACCGATTCCTTCCTAAACCCGTTCTTTTCTAGCAAGAAGAACGTGTGTTTCTTCCGGTGTGGTGTGGATCACCTTTGGAGAATCCATACGTTTGGATTTCGTGAGCATTCCGGAGAAGGAACAACGCTAGTAGCCGGGAGCATACGCTAAACAATCAAAGGTAACGGTTTATTACGCTTTGATTGATTTCATTTGTATATCTATGCCCTATGTGTTTAAATATATGTTTTAATATTTACACATCCTACATCGAACGCCCGGTTGAGCACCCAAGGGTACACCCCTTGGGATTTGCGTATTTTGAATTTGATTTAAATTTACGCACTTTCTCGACTTTCTCGCTTCCGCTCGCGCTCCCGGGCGGATCCGCTTGTCCTTCAAGTGTGGCAAGCCTGCTTTGTCCTACAAAGGGCTTCTTGGTCATTTTCCCTCTTAGACAAGACTCACAAGTTGGTAGATCACTCAAGTCCCCAACCTCTAGGTTCTTTGAGTCTACCAACCTTTTTATCCTATCTTGGGATATGTGACCTAGCCTAGCGTGCCACAGACGTGCGTTCCCGTTATTATCTAATTTCCGTTTGTGTTGAGCGTTAAGAACGAAATTCGTTTGTTGCAAGATATAGAGCCCGTTGTGGAATGTACCAAGTAGATGAGCAATTCCACACCTCATCAAATAAAAGTAATTTTTTATTGATTCTGAACTCATAACCACTATTGTCCAACAATGGAATGGAAATGATGTTCTTAATCATACTAGGTACAAAATAAACCTGCTCTAATTCTATGCTAATGGTATCACTAATTACTAAAGTGGCGGATCCTACTGCTTCTGCCGAGATGGCCTTGCCATTTCCGAGCTTCAGGATCATGTCCCGCTACTTAGTTTTCTGCTTCTTTTCAGCACCTGCAAATCATTGCAAATGTGAGCTCCACAGCCGGTATCCAATACCCAAGAGGCAGAATTAGTGACCATGTTAACCTCAATCACAAATATACCTTGGTTTGAGAAGAGTTTGGGGCACTCTCTCTTCCAATGCCCTTTCTCACGGCAGTTGATACATATGTCATATGCCTTTGACTGTTGCTTGGAGACAACCTTTCCCTTTCCTTTGACTTTCCCCTCTTTGGCAATGGGAACACTCTGAGTGTTCGTAGCTGCTATGACGGCTTTTCCCTTCCCTTCTTCTTTTTTTCCAACGTCCGGCACCCTTGCCTTTCGTCTTGGAAGTTGAAGCACCTCCAAACAATACCGAAGGCGTGGACTTCTTAGTCGTTGCCTCGTATTGGACCAACATATTGATCAACTCATGAATGCCCTTCTCAAGTGTATTCATGTTATAGTTGACGATAAATTGGTCGAAGGAGGGTGGGAGTGACTGAAGGATCACATCTATGTACGTTTCGTTATCGAGACCTGCCTTTAGGTCCTCGAGCTTTTCCACTAGGGTAAGCATTTTAACCCCATGCTCTTGTACAGAGGATCCTTCTGTCATTTTAGTTCCAAAGAACGCCTTGGTCGCGACATACCTAGTATGCCGGTCCGGGACTGCATAGCAATCCTTAAGGCGAGCCATAATGGAAGGGACATCGTCTAGCCTTTCATATTGCTTCTGAATCTCATTGGTCATCGAAGCAAGTATGACGCTACGGACCTTCCGGTTATCCTTATGCCAAGTCTCGAACGTCTCACGTTCTTTCTGGCGTGGATCCTTCCGGTAAGGTCCTAGGGAGAGGCTCGTCCATGACGTAGCCTTGGTTCTCGTAATCTAGGACTATCCTGAGATTGCGCAACCAGTCGTTGTAATTTGTTCCATTAAATTTGTTTGTCTCAAGAATGGTTGATAGTGGGTTCTTAGACATTTTAAATCTACATTTAGAAAACAACGCGCGATCAGCAGAAAATAAAGACGTTGGTTTGATGAAATAATTAAATGCTTGGTCTTTAGTCATTTAACCCTCCCACTATTTATACGAAAACACGGTACTCTCAAACGTGATTTTCGGGAAATCCTTTCCTAGTGGGCTTGGGATCCACAACGATTTTTCCCATACCCCGCTTTTACGATTCGCATGGAAAAGATCCTGTGGGAGGTATTCCATACCATTCTCGTTCCACGAGATTCCCAAGATTATTGCCTCACCCTTTTGCATGATCCCGAGGACTCCAAGCGAATCATGCTAATTGGGCGTTAGACCCGACCCAATCGACCGAGCCACAGACCCACTGGTACCCCCACGACTCGTGAGACAGGTAACAGCAGCCCATTTTTCGTTCATGACACAGTGCAGCTTCTTTTAAGTACAATAACGTGCCACGACTCGTGAGACCACGCTATTGACCTAAAACAGCTTCCTCACTATGCCACGGATTGGAAGGCATGGACGAACTCCTAGAGTTCATGTCCACTTTATCTAGGGTCTAATATTTCAACATTGGTCCAACCAATGTGAGAGTGGTGAATGACCGAGATCTCATAATATATCCATACATTCATCCATAATGCATAAATAAAATCCATCCATAGCAGTTATATGATAAATAAAAGCCATTCATCCATCATAATAACCACATGCAAAATTAAAGCCTAGCACGCCCCTGTTGGATGATCACGAGCCCGAATCCTATGCGATCCACTGAGCCCGCAGTGGATCTATGGTCAATCTAGGGTTGGTCCTATACTATTACAATAATAGTAACCCAATCATCATGCTGATGGGCCTTGGTCTCTTTTCCTCTTTCTTCACTTCATGGAAAACGCCAAGGGACCTCCGGTCTGGGCTCTCCATGTGGTCCTTCCTTCTACTCCACCAATTACAAAAATGGAAACCTCACTCCTAGTCTACTCTCATTACATTATAAAAAATAGAAACCCCAGCGAAAACCCGGGGGAGTACATAAGGAGGGAGGTAGAAAGCCTTATTATTCCAAGGCACTAGAAAGAGAGAAGGAGAAAGCAGTTAAAGAGGCACACAGGCCCAACAGATAATTAAACCATACATCCGGTCTAGGGCTCGTGATCATCCATTTCCATCCAACACACATAATCACATGATCCAATCACATAATTACAATATACCAATAATTCATGATTTCCAATCATAATAATCCAAAACAGAAATAAATGATCATGTGCGCAACGTGTGAAAAATAAAACACAAATATTGGTAATAATATTTTTCTCGTTTTAGGAAAACCTTTCCTCATTATTTTAAGTAAAATAACCCCGGGATTCCAAATCCAATTTATTTTACTCCTAAAATAATGTCTTTAGGAATTTAGGCAAAATTGAACCCAAAAAACGAATTTTCAGAATTAATTCAAAATTAAAACTGAAAAGTAAATAAAAAATAAAATAATACTAGGGTTTCAAAAACCCTAGCTGCAGCAGCCACCGGCCGCCGCCACCGGCAGCAGCCGCCCGGCCGTGCGCGCAGGGCAGCAGGCCCAGCCTGCCCGGCTGGCCGGCTGCGCGCGGCCAGCCTTCCCGGCTGGCCGGCTGTGGCGTTTCTCGTTTTCAGTTCAATTTTCCCCCCGTTTCCCAAGAAAAACAGAAAAAATACCAACATTCATAAATTCACACGAATTAAAAGCAATAAAATAACATGCTTTAATAATCAAGAAATTCAAGATTCAATTAAAACATGCTAAATCACGTTTCATGCTTAAAACGCACATAAACCCTAGGCCTATACACCGAACCGGGCTCTGATACCACTGAAAGGAATTGTGGATCGTCCAGGGAAAAGCGCGAATGCGGAAGCGCGGTATAATTATAAAATAAATGCGGAATTTAAACATGTTTTAAATTAAAGAACACGTTTCAAAGGGTGTGGCTTTGAAATTCCCGGGTGTTCGGTGTATCTCATGAATAATAAAACATAAAAGAATCATGGAGGCCATAGGGTAGAAAATAAAAGAGGACGAAAATCATAAACGAGACCTACCCGTTGTCGTTTTCGTCTTCAACGGCTACACGCGTTGTTCCCCGTTTTGCACTAAGATCTCGTTCTTGAGACCCTCCAAATCGTGACACACGATCCACCCACGTATCTTGTACGTCGTGCTAGCAACGAACAAGTTTTTATTTTGGAGTGGATGAATCAACAACACGTTATGAATTAACGGTATTGATTCATCAAGTTCTAATGTTCCAAGAACAAGAGAACAAAGAAAAATAATTTTCTTGGAGTGTGTGAGAGAGAGAGGGCGGACGAGATAGAGGGAGAGAGAGCCGAGTTGTGTGTGTGTGTTGTGTGTGTTGGAATTTTATCATCATGCAACTTGTAGGATGCTAGGGGTTTATATAGAAGAGGAGTTTAATCCTCTTTAAACTCCTCTTTCAAGAACTCTAATTTGACTAGGATTTTGACCTAGTCAAAGTCCTAGTCAAAGTAGTGTTTTGACCTAGTCAAAACAATCCTAGCCATCCATCTCTCCCATTGATCTCAACCGTTGATTTAATTTAATTTAATGGAATATTTAAAACCTATTTAAATATTTCCAAGAGGCTAAAATAAATATAAATATTATTTAAGCCCATTAAATAAATCCCTTTGATAAATCTAATTTATCAATTTAATTCCTTATATCTAATAGAAGGAATTATTTCTCCAAGAAAAATAAAGGACCCGATTAAATCCAATTTAATCATTCCTTCACTCCAATATTTAATTCCTAATTAAATATCTAAATGTGTGTGGATAGTGTGTGACTCTTTAGGTTCACCTTTCAGCTAGACTTGGTCGGATTCCTAGAATCCTTCCGTTACCATGGGTGGCCATCTAACAACGGTCCATGGCACTAGAGACTAGGTGAAATATTCAGGGATGAACATTTAGGCTCTAACAGTACACTTGTCCTTCTGTCTTCGGTCTCATCACTTAGAGTCTAGGGCACGGATAATGCAGGTACCCATTTTGGACCTAAGTGTCGGTCTGTCCTCACTAAACGCTGCAAGGGAATCCTTCCCTTCTGTTCAGTCACTGTGGCCACAGTTTTAGGGACAAGACCTAGAGTATACATGAGACTCAACTGCCAAAACCTATTGACAGGAGACAGATCCTTTCTTGGAAACTACTGTCACTTTGCACACCAGAACTGCACTAGACATGGCTTATGACTACCAAAGAGAATTCTGGCAATCTCTCACCATACCTAAGATACAGCCCTGATGTACAGGTAAACTCAGCAATTCCTCAAGTCAAAGGACTTGACCTGTACCGTTGGAACCGGGAATACACGTCATACCTTGCTGACCATACTCAAGGTCCTCCGTAAGACGGTTCCCGCGAGTCACCTCAGTCAGGTGCGTCCTAGCATGCTAACCCACTAACACTGCTTAGACGACCCTCGTCACCCGTCGATGAAACACGACAGCAGGTGCTTAGTGCAAGTCTCAAATGGAATCCCGGTACCCATTTTCGGGATTCCTTGACTTGGAGATTTCCGGACTGATTCGGGAAGACTGATTCCATGGACCTACCTCCAAGCGTAGTCCCAGTCCCCTAAATTGATTCTCAGTCCGTGGGCTTTGTTTGCGTAGTGAACAGATATGGAAAACAAATATAAGTGAACACAAACAAAGTGATGCCAAATGAAATTCACTTCTTTATTCATTAATGATTTATCAAACACCTGAAATTGTCTAGACAGAGGTTACATATTCCTGCCAAAATTGGCTTATATGGTCACCTATTCTAACATAGATGCCTAAGTCAAGGATGGGAACCGGTATCCTAAAATCCATGCCCTAGATTAAGGCCGGGAGACAGGCGACAGTAGGACCATGCCTGTATGTAACGAGCGACGATGGCACCGTACCTGCATGTAACTCGGAGCCTAAATGTTCACACCACATATTAACCTAGTCTCTAGTGCCATGGACCGTTGCTAGATGGCCACTCATGATGACGGACTACTTTGGTTATGAAATAACAAGAAGTAGATCCAAGTCTAGCTGAAAGGTGAACCTAAAGAGTCACACCCGCTACACCAAATGAAAGGGAATTAATTTGGAATTAGTTCCGGGAGAAGGATTAATTTAATGGGATTAAATTATACTTCTTGGAGATTCAAGCCTCGATGGATTGATTGGAATAATCGGGCTTAAGTTCATAAATTAGATTTATGAATTTATAAAGCATGGGCTTTCCTTTTAATTAATTAAAAGTGTGAATTAATTAATGGGCTTGGTATATTAAATAGGATTTAATATAAAGTCCATGGGTCTATTTAATTTAGAATTAAATAGGCCCATTCCATGAATTAATTAATGGGCTTGGTATATTAAATAGGATTTAATATAAAGTCCATGGGACTATTTAATTTAGAATTAAATAGGCTCATTTCATAAAGCCCATCAAAATGGATGGACAAGATTTGATCTGGAGATTGAAGAGATGAAGGACCATGATTAATTTGACTAGGATTTGACTAGGTGAAGATCCTAGTCAAGTGTGCCTCTTTAGAAGAGGTTGAGTAGGAATAGGAAAAAGGTTTTTCTATAAATACTCCAAAACACACACATACACCTACTAATCTCTACAACTCTCATCTCTCATCTCTCATCTCTCTCTCAAATTCGTCCATCCCTCTTCTTTATTCTCTAAGATTTCTACTTTTGTTCTTCTTGATTTATTCAAGGTAGAACATAAGAGACGTTGATTGCGTTAATCGATAGCGTGTATCGATGTCTCTTCTCCCCAAATGATTTCTTGCTAGCACAAGGGTTCATTGCTTTCCGGTGTAGCGAGTGAGATGATTTAGAGGGTCTCTTCTTTGAGATCTTGGTGCAAAACGGGGAACAATGCATGTAGCCGAACGAAGACAAAACTACAACCGGGTAGGTTCTTTAATTATGGTTTTCGGTTCAAATTCTATGGCCTCCATGTTGTGTTTTATTTAACATGAGATACACCGAATGCTCGGGAGATCAAGGGCACACCTCTTGATTTGGTTATGTATGTTATGCATGCTTTAAATTCCATTTAATTATGCTTCACAATTTTTATTATGCAATCTTTCGCGCTTCTGCTATTCACGTTCATCTTCCGGGCCGATCCGCTAAACGTTTCGGTGGTATCAGAGCCCGGTTCGGTGTATAGGCCTAGAATTCTATGTGCTATATGCGTTTAAGCATGATCAATGTGTTTTAATTTACGTTTGAAACATGTTTAGTGTAGATCTTGATTGACATTTAATATTGTATAGGATTTTGGATCTTAGTTTCATGAATATGTATTTACATGTTCTTGGGTTGGTTTTGTCTTGTGGTTCAGAAAATTGGATTAAAAGTCGAAAAAAAGTGAAAAATGGCGAACCGGCAACAGCAGCACGCTGGCCGCGCGTGCAGGCAGGGGCCTACGTGGGCCCAGCATGCGCGGACAGCGCGCACGCATGCATGGGCGCCTGCGCGCATGCGCGTGCTGGGTGCGTGCACGGCAGATGCGTCCGTCTGGGATGGGAGCCTGCGCACGCGCGCGCCTAGCCGGCCGGCTATGCCGTTTTCTATTTTCTCTCACCTTTTTGGCTCATTTTTCAAAACTATTTTTCCAGAATTATATTTATGATATTTTCTGAACCCGTTGACTTAGAATATTTATTTTTTGAGATTTAGAATTTTCTAAAATAAATATTGCTTTGTTGATGAGTAAAGGGTTTCCTAACAAGATTTAATTCTTGCAATGGTTGCACCAATGATCAAAATTCAAGTGTAAAATTTTGTAATAATTTCTGCGTTTTAAGATGTTTGACATCATGGTTATTTTATGGCATAAGCATGAGTAGATCTTGACATGTATTAATATTGCATAAATGTTGGATTTTGGGGTTCTTGAATATATGGACATATTCTTGAATTGATAGTTTTTGTGTTTTAGAAAATTAATTACAAGAAAATATTTAAACATGAAAAACGGTGGCGATTGGCAGAGAGGCCGCACAGTAGGCAGCAGGTGTGCGCACTATACCTGCGCGCGTGTTGCTGTGCAGCAGCTGTGCAAGGAAGCACCTCGCCTGCGCGCGCGCAGGCGCGCGTCCTGTGCAGGCTGCGCGCCTGGCCGACGGTGATAGGCTGTTTTTCGGTTTTTGATTGTTTTCGTGCGTTTTCAGAAAATCTGATTTTTTTGTATTATTCTAGGAATTTTTCTGAACTAATTAACTTGGGGAATTTAATTTTGGTTGAGATTTTATATTTACTTGAATCAATATTGCCTTGTTAATTATGGAAAAGGAATTTTCAATAAAAATCGTTGTGCATAGGTTGCACCATTATCCAATGTTTGGTGTGAATATTTTACATGTAATTTCTGCATTTATTTTCTGGTATAGGATATCATGGATGTTTGAATAATATGTTTTACATGATATATGTATTTGTGCTATTTCTATTAATTGGATTGACGAAGGATGATCAGAAAGCCCCTAGACCGCATGAATGGTTTATTTATATTCATATGTTGGGTTGTGGCCTGTGTGCCTCTTTGCATCTTTTTCCTCTCTCTCTCTCTCTCTCTCTCTTCTGGTTACCTTGGAATAATAAGGCTTTCTCTCTCCCTCGTAATGTACTCCCGTCAACTGATATTAGGGTTTCTTATTTTATGATGTAACGAGAGTAGAATTAGTGGTGAGGTTTTATTTTTCTTTTTGTAAATAAAAGTTGTAAGAGAAGACAAGTCTAAGGTGTTGGAGGCCCATAGAGGAGGCCATCAGGTGGCCCACGGAGGATCCATGGAGAAGAAGCCCGGTGTAGGCCCACAATGGAGAGCCCAAGAAGATGAAGAGGACTTACAAGGCCCATTGCATGTAATGGGTTATTAAAATCTTGTAATAGCATAGGGCCTACCTTTAGATTGACCATAGATCCACTGCGGGCTCAGTGGGTTGCATAGGCTTAGGCCTGTGATCATCCTACAGGGGCGTGCTAGGTTTTATTTTGCATGCGATGCGTTTAATATGCTTTATGTATTCTATATGCTTTATGTATGTTTACATTTATGCTTAGAATATTTATGTTATAACGCATGCAAAACACTTAATATGTGATGAGGTCTCGTTCCATTAAAACTCTCACTTGGTTAGACCAAGTTGAATATAGAACCTTAATAAATGGACTAGGACTCTGGGAGTTCATCTAAGCCTTCCATCCATGGCAAAGTGAGGAAGCTAGTTTCAGTCGATAGCGTGGTCTCACGAGCCGTGGCACGACTATCGTGCTTAAAAGAAGCTACACTTTGTCATGAATGAAGAGTACACTCCTGTTGCCTGTCTCACGAGTCGTGGGGGTAGCAGTGAGTCTATGAATCGGTTGATTAGGTCGGGTCTAATGCCTGAATAACGTGATTATATGTTTACCCGGTGCAAAGGAACCGATGTTGAGTGTGCTTCTTGCATGACTCAACAGAAAATCGGTAATGCACTGAGGGGTTGAAGACAGCAATCAAGAAAAATCCTTAGTACCTGAATAAGGACTAAAGATGTGTTCTCGATGCACCATTTGTGGAGAGTTGTTTTGGAAGGCTAAAACGATACTAGCTTTTAGAGCATAGTGCAAAACGGTTAGTCTCAAAGGTATGCACAGTCAGGCCCAATGACGATTGCATTGGATAGTGGTCATGGATGAAGGCCGCATCCATAGGATGGACATGGTGCCTAGCACGACCAAGCTATGTTCGCCTATATGGCAGACAACCAGGTTAAGGCAAAAGTATTGACATGAGATCTCATCACAAGATCCACGAAAATATTGTTAGAACCACTATCTCTAGGAGGCGATGGTCGATTGAGGTAACGCGGTTAGACCGTATTGCTTCGGCAAGGAAATATAAGCAGACTCACGAGACCTTAGTCGGTATCGTAGATTACTCATGCTCAGAGGATTCTGAACAAAGTGGGTAATTGACTTAATGCTCAAGTGGGAGATTGTTAAAATAGGTGACCAAAAATTCAATGTGGTTGGCTGTTCTGAGAACCATTCGTCAATCTTTGAACAAGTAATATTACGTTAATGAATGTAGTAAGGGTTCATCATAGGCAAGTATGAGTTTGTTGTACTTACTTCTTGCATTGAACATCATTTTGATGTCACAACTAACGCCCACAGACTGAAAGCACATTACGAGAAAATGGAACTGCACATTGGATGGTAGGTTCATGAAATCAATTTCTTGGATCGGTCAGATATACTACAAGTCAAGGAATCTCGAGACAGGGCATCGAGAATCCATTTGAGACTTGCACTAAGCATCTCCAGTTGCATTTCATTGACAAGTGACGAGGCTCGTACATGCAGTGTTAGTGGGTCAGCTAGCTAGGTGGCTGCTGACTGAGGTGACTCGCGTGAATCGTCATATGGAAGCCACACGGGCTTAGTTGGTATGGTTCATATTTTTGGTTTCGATAGTACAGGATTAGACCTCGGACTTGAGGAATCATGTCAGTCGCTTACATACTAAGGTTGTATCTTGGATCTGGTGAGAGGTGACCGTGTAATATGACATGGCCATCATAAGCCTTGTCCGGTGCAGTCGGAGTATGTAAGGACGGTGGATTCCAAGATAGGATCTGTCCCCTATCAAAGTATATGACAACGAGATCTCCTATGCGCTCTGAGATAGTTTACACTCACAAAGTCTATGGCCATAGCACTTGATTGAGTGGGAAAGAATTTCCTACGTCAATCATAAAGTTAAACCTATCTCAAGTTTAAAGCATAGATTCCTAAGTCAGGGATGGGAACCGAGATCCTAAAATCCATGCCCTAGACTAAGGCTGGGAGACAAGCGACAGTAGGATCGTACCTGTATGTAATGAGCGACGGTAGGACTGTACCTGCATGTAACTCGGAGCCTAAATGTTCACACCACATATTAACCTAGTCTCTAGTGCCATGGACCGTTGCTAGATGGCCACCCATAGTGACGGACTACTTTTGTTATGAAATAACAAGAAGTAGGTCCAAGTCTAGCTGAAAGGTGAACCTAAAGAGTCACACCCGCTACACCAAATGAAAGGGAATTAATTTGGAATTAATTCCGGGAGAAGGTTTAATTTAATGGGATTAAATTATACTTCTTGGAGATTTAAGCCTCGATTGATTGATTGGAATAATCGGGCTTAAGTTCATAAATTAGATTTATGGATTTTATAAAGCATGGGCTTCCCTTTTAATTAGATTAATAGGGTGAATTAAATGGGCTTGGTATATTAAATAAGATTTAATATAAAGTCCATGGGACTATTCAATTTAGAATTAAATAGGCCCATTCCATGAATTAATTAATGGGCTTGGTATATTAAATAGGATTTAATGTAAAGTCCATGGGACTATTTAATTTAGAATTAAATAGGCCCATTCCATAAAGCCCATGAAAATGGATGGACAAGATTTGATCTAGAGATTGAAGAGATGAAGGGCCATGATTAATTTGACTTAATTTAAGCCTACTCTGACTAGAATTTGACTAGGTCAAGATCCTAGTCAAGTGTGTCTCCTTACAAGAGGTTGAGTAGGAACAGGAAAAAGGTTTTTCTATAAATACCTCCAAGACACACACATACACCTATTAATCTCTACAACTCTCATCTCTCTCTCAAATTCGTCCATCCCTCTTCTTTATTCTTTAAGATTTCTACTTTTGTTCTTCTTGATTTATTCAAGGTAGAACATAAGAGACGTCGATTGCGTTAATTGATAGCGTGTATCGATGTCTCTTCTCCCCAAACGATTTCTGCTAGCACAAGGGTTCATTGCTTTCTGGTGTAGCGAGTGAGATGGTTTAGAGGGTCTCTTCTTTGTGTTTTATTGAACATGAGATACACTAAACGTCCGGGAGAATCAAGGGCACACCCCTTGATTCGGTTATGTATGTTATGCATGCTTTAAATTCCATTCAATTATGTTTTGTAATTTTTATTATGCAATCTTTCATGGTTCCGCTATTCGCATTCTTTTCCCGGGCCGATCCTCGAAACGTTTTAAGTAGGACCATACCTGTATGTAACTCGGAGTCTAAATGTTCATGTTAGAATAGGTGACCAGAAAGCCAATAGGTTTGGCGATTTGTAACCTATTATACAACTCGAGGTAAATGGAATATTATTATGTGATGAATAAAATGAGTATTTGTCACTTCTGGTGTTTACTTTGTTGCGCTTATTTCACATTTGTTAAAACGGTGTTTAACTTATATCGCAACAAAACCCACAGACCATGGTTAACAACTCGTGCAGTTGGGCCACGCATTGGATGGTGGTCATAAAATAACTGATTAAGCGTTGGGTCTGAAACGTTCCAAGTCGAGGACCTCGAGACAGGGCATCGAAAGTCCTATTGAGACTTGTGTCAAGAGTCGTGCTTATTAGATGAGTGCCGTGTTTCATCGGCGACCGGTGTGGGACGCCTACACAATCTTGATGGGTTGGTCGACTGTGGTCGAGCCGACTTGACTGACTCGCGGGGATCATCATATGGAAGCCTTAGAGGCTTGGTCGGTATGATTGGTTTTCCCCGGTTCCGATAGTACGGGAGTAATCCTCAGACTTGAGGGATCATGGCAGTCGCGTGCACATGACGGTTGTATCTTGGATCTGGCGAGAGGTGATCATTCTGTAAGATGATCATCATAAGCCTTGTCCAGTGCAGTCGGAATGTGTAGCGAGGACGGTGGATTCCAAGAAGAGGATCCGTCCCCTGTCAGTATGTGACAGAGGTATCTCCTATGCACTTAGAGACACGTTCATGCTATTTGAAGCTGTGGCCACAATGGTTGGTCGAACAGGGAATGGTTTCCTGTGTCGACACAATGAAGCATACGTGGTCTCGAGTATTAAGCATAGATGCCTAGTCAAGGATGGGAACCGACGCCCGATTCCATACCCTAGACTAAGGCCGGGAGACGGTAGACGGAAGGATCGTACCCGTACGGAATCAGCGCCTAAATGTTCACACCAATTCACCTAGTCTCTAGTGCCATGGACCGTTGCTAGACGGCTACCCATGGTAACGGGCCCTTTTGGGATACGGGCCCAAGTCTAGCTGAGGGTGAACCTAAAGGGTCACACACAAATCACCGAGGAGGTTGAGAGATCGACTTGGAGTCAATCTCGAAGGATAAATAAGTAATTGGATTACTTAAGGGAAAGTCCATTGGATGGACGGGCCGATATTGTATCGGGCTTTGATTTAATCGGTAAATTGGATTTTCGATTAAATATGGAAAGTTGAGACATTGAGACGTTGGATTTTTTAATTGGATTAAGAGATCAACGGGAATAATTTAAATGGACATTAAATTGGATTTAATGTTGGGTTCGTCGTTCGTCGTATTTGGATTATGACAAAACCCGGTTCGTTAAATTTTACCAGAGAGGAGAAATAATTCCTATTTTGGAATAGGAAGAAGTTGGACTTCTTCCCTTAATTAAACATGGCCGAGATGCTTCCATGGAGGAAGCAAAATCAGCCATGTTTCATGCTAGGTGGTATGTTGACTTATCTCTTTTGGAAAGAGACAAATCAAGTCCAATCAAGCTCTTCCCTTTTGGTATGATTTGATCATACCATAAATTTTGGTAGGCTTGATTGAAGAATTGATGGTGATTGATTGGAATGAATCTAGACATCCTTGGATGAACCTAGACACATTCCAATAATTACATTAATTATGTATATATATTAGAATATAAAACACCAAGCATATGTGATTCATTATTCATCTTTTTCTAGGAAAAAGAGAAGACAATTTTCGGATCCCTCTCCTCTCTCTCAACTCTCGGCCTCTCTCCCTCTCTCACACTTGTGTTCTTCACTTGATTTTGAATCAAGAAGAAGAACAAAGTAAGTTTAAGAGAGCACTAATTCATAGTGTTCTTCTCTTAAACCGATTCCTTCTTAAACCCGTTCTTTTCCAGCAAGAAGAACGTGTGTTTCTTCCGGTGTGCTGTGGATCACCTTTGGAGAATCCATACGTTTGGATTTCGTGAGCATTTCGGAGAAGGAACAACGCAAGTAGCCGGGAGCATACGCTAAACAATCGAAGGTAACGGTCTCCTTATGCTTTGATTGATTTACTGTATATATCTATGCCCTATGTGTTTAAATATATGTTTCCAATATTTGCACATCCTACATCGAAGGCTCGGTTGAGTACCCAAGGGTACACCCCTTGGGATTCGTTTATTTAAATTTGATATAAATTTACGCACCATTTCTCGCTTTCTCGCTTCCGTTCACGCTCCCGGGCGGATTCGCTTGTCCTTCAAGTGGTATCAAAGCCCGGTTCGATGTAAGGGGCATAGATCTATGTGCTTGGCATGATCTACTTGCTTTGATAGCTTTATTGGCATGTTAGATTATATAAATTTATGAATAATATGATGATTTAATTATTTTTATTTGATGGACTTTTGGCATGCTTATTTTTATTAGATTGGATCTAAAAAATTGCATGCTTATTTTCAAAAAAATTGTTACTGTTATTGTGCTGAAAAAGGATGTTGAATAAAAAAAAAAAAAATTTGGGATCGGATGGCAACGGCCGCGCGCAAGCGGGCGCCTGCGCGCGCGCGCTGTGCGTAGCCGGCCGCTGCCGGCCGAGGCCAGCGCGCAGCACAGAGTGCACACGCGCTGCCCTGTGCGCGCGGGTGGCCGGCCGGCACAACGGTTGGGCCATTTTGTGCCGTTTTTCGACGTTTTTCGGAAAATTTGATTTTCTGTATTTTCTGCACAATATTCTGAAACTATTTTAATTTTTCATTTTTGATTTTGGAATAATTGGATTATTCCTTGAATCAAATTTGCTTAATTAATTTGGGATTAATACATGCATTGGATGCATCGTTTAAAATGTCCATTAAATTTGAAATTTGAATTTTGTATATTATTTGTATGTTTATGCTTTTGTGATGTTGGACATCACTTGGGTATTTGGAATATCCATTGGTTTTATGCATGATTATTTGGAATAATTATGTTATGTGAGTTGATGGAATCAACATGGGATGATCACTAGAGCCCTAGACCTTATGTATGGATGAGTGTATGATCATTTATTTTCTGTTGGGTGGGGCCTGCGTGCCTCTTGTTTTTGGGACTATCATCTCCCGTATTTTCAGCCTCATGATGTTAAGGCTTACTTTCTTTATTACCAATGTATTACTTTCAGTTGTAATGAGAGTAAATAGGATTGGTGAGGTTTTAATTTTAACAAGCAATTGGAGTCGGAGACCCCAAGGAGAAGCATCAAGGCGTGAAACAAGAAGCACTTCAAGGCTCATTGGAATGACAATGGGTATATTATTATTGTAATAATTTAGGACCACCCTAGACAGACCATAGACTCACTGCGGGCTCAGTGGGTCGCATAGGTTGGGCTTGTGATCATCCTAACAGGGGTATGCTATGTTTTATGCATGCGGCGTATTTATTCATCGCTTTAAATATTGGATATTTATGCATTCTAAAACACCATAATGTGATGAGGTCTCGGTTACACTTCAACTCTCATTTGGTTGGACCAAATTAAATATTAGGCCCAGACCGGACTTGGATCAAAATGACATTTTGATCTGTCCGAGCCTTCCATCCACAGCAATGTGGTGAGGAAGCTACCACTACCCAAGTGTGGTCTCACGAGTCGTGGCACACTTGGACAAGGGGAAAGCTGCACCATTGTTGTGAACAAAAAGACTACGCTCGCTGTTTCCCTGTCTCACGAGTCGTGGGGGGCGACAGTTTGAGGCATGATTTGGTTGATGGGTCGGGCCCTGAGTAACATGGTTTGCTTGGAGTCCTTGGAACCATGCGAATAGGTGAGGCAAAATATCTTGAGAATCTCATTTGATGAGAATGATATTGGATATCTCCCACGAGGTCTTCTTCATGTGAATCGTAAAAGCGGGGCATGGAGATTACGCTTGTGGATCCCAAGCCCACTAGGAAATGGTTTCCCGAAACTCCGCTTGAGAGTGGCAGACTTTCGTATAAATAGTGGGAGGGTTAAAGACTAAAAGACCAAGTCTTCAACTTGAACAATAATATTACCATCATCTGCTAATTTTTGCTTTACATTTTCATTAATGTAGATATGTTTAAGAACCCATTAACCATGATTCTCGAGACTAACAAATTCAACGGAACGAACTACTCGGACTGGCTGAGAAACTTGAGGATTGTCCTCGGTTTCGAGAACCAAGGCTAAGTCTTGGACGAGCCGCCACCGAGCGACTTACCGGAGGGGTCCACGCCTGAAAAACGTTTGACGTTCGGGAAATGGCATGAGGGCAATCGAAAAGTACGCAGTATCATACTGGCTTCGATGTCTAACGACATCCAGAAGCAGTATGAGAGGCTGGACAACGTCTCCGCCATAATGCTCCGCATGAACGAGGTTTATGCGGTTCCGGATAGGCATATTCGATATGCCACCACAAAAGCATTTTTTGGCACCAAGCTTGCTGAAGGAGCGTCTGTACAAAGTCATGGGGTTAAGATGCTCTCCCTAGTGGAGAAATTCGAGGACCTTAAAGCTGGGCTTAACAATGACACGTACATTGACGTGATCCTCCAGTCGCTTCCTCCATCCTATGACCCGTTTGTTGTAAACTACAATATGAACGGACTTGAGAAGTCTATTCATGAGTTGATCAACATGCTGGTCCAAAACGAGGCAACGACCCACAAGTCGGCGCCGGCGGTATTGATAAGAGAGGCTTCAACCTCCAAGGCGAATGGCAAGAGGGCCGGATGCTGAAAGAGGAAGAAGGGCAAAGGGAAGACGGTTGCAGCCCTTGCTCGCGCTTCGGGCGTCCTTGTTGCTCCGGTTGGACCGAGCAAAGGGAAAGGGAAGGCCCATGATTCTCAGCGGTCCAAGGCAAATGATGTCTGCATGCATTGCCAAGGGAAGTGGCATTGGAAGAGGGAGTGCCCACAACTCCTCTCCAACCCAGGTATGTTTGTGGTTGAAGTAAATATGATTACTAATTCTGCTTCACTGGTATTGGATACCGGGTGTGGTGCTCACATCTGCAATGATTTGCAGGCACTGCAAAGAAGTAGAAGGCTAACCAAGGATGAGATGATCCTGAGGCTAGGCGATGGCAATGCTTGAAAGAAATCGGTGGATCGTCCCGGGAATTGCGCGAATGCGGAAGCGCGGTAAAAATAAACATACAAAAATTAAAGCATGCTTTTAATTTAAAAGAACACGCTCAAGGGGTGTACCCTTGAGGTTCCCGGGCGTTCGGTGTATCTCATGTTCATATAACATGTAAAGAAATCATGGAGGCCATAGAGTTGAAAAATAAAGAGGGACAAAAAATAAAACGAGACCTACCCGTTGTCGTTTTCGTCTTCAACGGCTACACGTGTTGTTCCCCATTTTGCACCGAGATCTCGTTCTTGAGACCCTCCAAATCGTGACACACGATCCACCCACGTATCTTGCACGTCGTGCTAGCAACGAACAAGTATTTTTGGAGAGGATAGATCAATCACACGTTATAAATTAACGGGACTAATCTTCCTTAGTTCTAATGTTCCAAGAACAAAAGAACAAGAAATAATTTTCTTGGAGAGTGAGAGAGAGAGGGGCGGACGAGATGTAGGAGAGGAGAGAGTGTGTGTTGTGTGTGTGATTTCAAGAATCATCATCCTTCAAAAAGTTGGAAGCTAGAGGTATTTATAGAGGAGGAGTTTAATCCTCTTAAAACTCCTACTCTAAGAACTCTAATTTGTCTAGGATTTTGACCTAGTCAAAGTCCTAGTCAAACTAGTGTTTGACCTAGTCAAACAAATCCTAGCCTTCCATCTCCCCTTTCCATCTCAACCGTTGATTTTAATTTAATGGAATATTTAAATCCCATTAAATATTCCAAAAGGCTAAATAAATATAATAAATAAATATTAATATTTATTCTAAGCCCATTAAATCAACCTTTTAATAAATTCTATTTATTAATTTAATTCCCTTTATCAAATAGAAGGAATTAATTTCTCCAAGAAAATATAGGACCCGATTAAATCTAATTTAATCATTCCTTTACTCCAATATTTAATTCCAAATTAAATACTAAGTGTGTGTGGATAGTGTGTGACTCTTTAGGTTCACCTTTCAGCTAGACTTGGTCGGATTCCTAGAATCCGCCCGTTACCATGGGTGGCCATCTAGCAATTGTCCATGGCACTAGAGACTAGGTGAAATAATTGGGGATGAACATTTAGGCTCTAATAGTACACTTGTCCTTCTGTCTTCGGTATCATCACTTAGAGTTTAGGGAACGGAAAAAGCAGGTACCCATTTTGGACCTAAGTGTCGGTCTGTCCTTACTAAACGCCGCAAGGAAAACCTTTCCCTTCTGTTCAGTTACTGTGGCCACAGATTTCAGGGACAAGACACAGAGCATACACGAGACTCAACTGTCAATGCCTTTTGACAGGAGACAGATCCTTTCTTGGAAACCACTGTCACTCTGTACACCCGAGCTGCACTAGACATGGCTTATGACTACTAAAGAGTATTTTGGCAATCTCTCACCATATCTAAGATACAGACCTGATGTACAGGTGAACTCAGCGGTTCCTCAAGTCAAAGGACTTGGCCTGTACCATTGGAACCGGGAATACTCGTCATACCTTGCTGACCATACTCAAGGTCCTCCGTAAGACGGTTCCCGCGAGTCACCTCAGTCAGCTGCTTCCTAGCGTGCTGACCCACTAACACTGCTTAGACGACCTTCGTCACCCGTCGATGAAATACGACAGCAGATGCTTAGTGCAAGTCTCAAAGGGAATCCCGGTACCCATTTTCGGGATTCCTTGACTTGGAGATTTCCGGACTGATTCGGTAAGACTGATTTCATGGACCTACCTCCAAGCGTAGTCCCAGTCCCCGAAATCGATTCTCAGTCTGTGGGCTTTGTTTGCGTAGTCAACAGAAATGTAAATGCAGATATAAGTGAACGTAAACAAAGTATTGCCATATGAATTTTCACTTCTTTATTCATAAATGTTTTTATCAAACACCAGAAATTGTCTAGACATAGGTTACATATTCTTGCCAAAATTGGCTTACATGGTCACCTATTCTAACAAGGCTGTTGTTGCGGAGGCCGTAGGATCACTAGAGTTAGCCATTAGTAGTCATGTTAGGATTGTACTGAACGACTGTTTCTATGTACCTAGCATGATCAAAAACATTATTTCCATCCCGGTCCTTGATAAGGAGGGATATGAATTTACCATCAATAAAAACGGTTTTTTCATTATCAAAGATGGTATTTCTCATCTGCTTGGTACATTGGTCAACGGTCTGTACATACTTCAACAGTCGAATTGGATTATGACTGCAGAACACAAACGAAAACGTGATGATCATAACAACGCGCAGATATGGCATGCGAGGTTAGGTCATATCTCTAAAGATAGGATAAGAAGGTTGGTGGACTCAAAGATTCTAGAAATAGACGATTTTGACAACCTACCGACCTACGAATCCTGTCTGAAGGGAAAGATGACCAAAAAAACCCTTTGTTGGACAAAGTACGCTAGCCAGTGGTCTGTTGGATTTGATCCATACAGATGTCTGTGGCCTACTAAATACTCAGGCTAGAGATGGGTACTCGTACTTCATAACCTTTACCGATGATCACTCACGGTATGGTTATGCTTACCTGATGAGATACAAGTTTGAAGCCTTTGGAAGGTTTAAGGAATACAGACTTGAACTAGAGAATCAAACCGGTCGAAAGATCAAAGCCCTTCGGTCGGACCGAGGCGGAGAGTATTTAAGTGGTGAGTTTACTGATTATCTAAAAGAGAATGGGATTCTCTCTCAGTGGACCCCTCCTGGAACACCACAGCTTAATGGTGAGTCTGAAAGGAGGAACTGGACCTTGTTGGACATGGTCCGATCCATGATGAGTTTTACCGAACTCCCCCTTTCCTTCTAGGGATACGCTCTTGAGACAGCGGCCAAAGTTTTGAACTTGGCGCCATCTAAGACGGTATCCCAGACGCCATATGAGATATGGCATGATAATCCTGCTGTTAGAATAGGTGACCATGTAAGCCAATTTTGGCGGGTATATGTAACCTATGTCTAGACATTTATAGGTGTTTGATAAATCATTAATGAATAAAGAAGTGAATTTCATTTGGCATCACTTTGTTTGTGTTCACTTATATTTGTTTTCCATATCTGTTCACTACGCAAACAAAGCCCACGGACTGAGAATCAATTTCGGGGACTGGGACTACGCTTGGAGGTAGGTCCATGGAATCAGTCTTCCCGAATCAGTCCGGAAATCTCCAAGTCAAGGAATCCCGAAAATGGGTACCGGGATTCCATTTGAGACTTGCACTAAGCACCTGCTGTCGTGTTTCATCGACGGGTGACGAGGGTCGTCTAAGCAGTGTTAGTGGGTTAGCATGCTAGGACGCACCTGACTGAGGTGACTCGCGGGAACCGTCTTACGGAGGACCTTGAGTATGGTCAGCAAGGTATGACGTGTATTCCCGGTTCCAACGGTACAGGTCAAGTCCTTTGACTTGAGGAATTGCTGAGTTTACCTGTACATCAGGGTTGTATCTTAGATATGGTGAGAGATTGCCAGAATTTTCTTTGGTAGTCATAAGCCATGTCTAGTGCAGTTCTGGTGTGCAAAGTGACAGTAGTTTCCAAGAAAGGATCTGTCTCCTGTCAATAGGTTTTGGCAGTTGAGTCTCATGAATACTCTAGGTCTTGTCCCTAAAACTGTGGCCACAATGACTGAACAGAAGGGAAGGATTCCCTTGCGGCGTTTAGTGAGGACAGACCGACACTTAGGTCCAAAATGGGTACCTGCATTTTCCGTGCCCTAGACTCTAAGTGATGAGACCGAAGACAGAAGGACAAGTGTACTGTTAGAGCCTAAATGTTCATCCCTGAATATTTCACCTAGTCTCTAGTGCCATGGACCGTTGCTAGATGGCCACCCATGGTAACGGAAGGATTCTAGGAATCCGACCAAGTCTAGCTGAAAGGTGAACCTAAAGAGTCACACACTATCCACACACATTTAAATATTTAATTAGGAATTAAATATTGGAGTGAAGGAATGATTAAATTGGATTTAATCGGGTCCTTTATTTTTCTTGGAGAAATAATTCCTTCTATTAGATATAAGGAATTAAATTGATAAATTAGATTTATCAAAGGGATTTATTTAATGGGCTTAAATAATATTTATATTTATTTTAGCCTCTTGGAAATATTTAAATAGGTTTTAAATATTCCATTAAATTAAATTAAATCAACGGTTGAGATCAATGGGAGAGATGGATGGCTAGGATTGTTTTGACTAGGTCAAAACACTACTTTGACTAGGACTTTGACTAGGTCAAAATCCTAGTCAAAATAGAGTTCTTGAAAAAGGAGTTTAAAGAGGATTAGACTCCTCTTCTATATAAACCCCTAGCATCCTACAAGTTGAAGGATGATGAAATTCCAACACACACAACACACACACACAACTCGGCTCTCTCTCCCTCTATCTCGTCCGCCCTCTCTCTCTCACACACTCCAAGAAAATTATTTTTCTTTGTTCTCTTGTTCTTGGAACATTAGAACTTGATGAATCAATACCGTTAATTCATAACGTGTTGTTGATTCATCCACTCCAAAATATAAACTTGTTCGTTGCTAGCACGACGTGCAAGATACGTGGGTGGATCGTGTGTCACGATTTGGAGGGTCTCAAGAACGAGATCTTGGTGCAAAACGGGGAACAACGCGTGTAGCCGTTGAAGACGAAAACGACAACGGGTAGGTCTCGTTTATGATTTTCGTCCCTTTTAATTTTCTACCCTATGGCCTCCATGATTCTTTTATGTTTTATTATTCATGAGATACACCGAACACCCGGGAATTTCAAAGGCACACCCTTTGAAACGTGTTCTTTAATTTAAAGCATGTTTAAATTCCGTATTTATTTTTAATTATACCGCGCTTCCGCATTCGCGCTTTTCCCGGGACGATCCACAATTCCTTTCAGTGGTATCAGAGCCCGGTTCGGTGTATAGGCCTAGGGTTTATGTGCGTTTTAAGCATGAAACGTGATTTAGCATGTTTTAATTGAATCTTGATTTTCTTGATTATTAAAGCATGTTGTTTTATTGCTTTTAATTCGTGTGAAATTCTGAATGTTGGTATTTTTCTGTTTTTTCTTGGGAAACGGGGGGAAAATTGAAGGGTAGCCTGCGCGCGCCCGCCCAGCCGGTCGCGCAGGGGCAGCGCGCGCGCAAGGGGGCGCCTCCAGCCGCGCGCGCGGGCAGACGAGGGTGTCTGCGCGCGCGCGGCCGGTAGGCGCGCTCATGGGCGTGCGCGCGCGCGCAAGGCTGTCGGGCGGAGAGCCCGCGCGCGGACGGCACCAGGCGCGCTGCCAGGCGCGCGCGCACGCAGACGGAGGCGTGCCCAGTGTGCGTCTGCGCGCGCGCACTGTGCACAGCGCAGGCACGCGGTTGGCGACCAGCAGGCCGGCGCGCGCGAGGCAGAGGAGCCTGCGCGCGCGACGGCCTGCCGGAACACCAGGCCGCGCAGCGCGCTGCCGGCCAGGCAGTGCCTGCGCGCGCGCAGGGGCGGCAGGCTGGGCCTGCTGCCCTGCGCGCACGGCCGGCCGGCTGATGCCGGTGGCGGCGGCCGGTGGCTGCTGCAGCTAGGGTTTTTTGAAACCCTAGTATTATTTTATTTTTATTTACTTTTCAGTTTTAATTTTGAATTAATTCTGAAAATTCGTTTTTGGGTTCAATTTTGCCTAAATTCCTAAAGACATTATTTTAGGAGTAAAATAAATTGGATTTGGAATCCCGGGGTTATTTTACTTAAAATAATGAGGAAAGGTTTTCCTAAAACGAGAAAAATATTATTACCAATATTTGTGTTTTATTTTTTCACACGTTGCGCACATGATCATTTATTTCTGTTTTGGATTATTATGATTGGAAATCATGAATTATTGGTATATTGTAATTATGTGATTGGATCATGTGATTATGTGTGTTGGATGGAAATGGATGATCACGAGCCCTAGACCGGATGTATGGTTTAATTTTCTGTTGGGCCTGTGTGCCTCTTTAACTGCTTTCTCCTTCTCTCTTTCTAGTGCCTTGGAATAATAAGGCTTTCTACCTCCCTCCTTATGTACTCCCCCGGGTTTTCGCTGGGGTTTCTATTTTTTATAATGTAATGAGAGTAGACTAGGAGTGAGGTTTCCATTTTTGTAATTGGTGGAGTAGAAGGAAGGACCACATGGAGAGCCCAGACCGGAGGTCCCTTGGCGTTTTTTCCATGAAGTGAAGAAAGAGGAAAAGAGACCAAGGCCCATCAGCATGATGATTAGGTTACTATTATTGTAATAGTATAGGACCAACCCTAGATTGACCACAGATCCACTGCGGGCTCAGTGGATCGCATAGGATTCGGGCTCGTGATCATCCAACAGGGGCGTGCTAGGCTTTAATTTTGCATGTGGTTATTATGATGGATGAATGACTTTTATTTATCATATAACTGCTATGGATGGATTTTATTTATGCATTATGGATGAATGTATGGATATATTATGAGATCTCGGTCATTCACTACTCTCACATTGGTTGGACCAATGTTGAAATATTAGACCCTAGATAAAGTGGACATGAACTCTAGGAGTTTGTCCATGCCTTCCAATCCATGGCACAGTGAGGAAGCTGTTTTAGGTCAATAGCGTGGTCTCACGAGTCGTGGCACGTTATTGTACTTAAAAGAAGCTGCACTGTGTCATGAACGAAAAATGGGCTGCTGTTACCTGTCTCACGAGTCGTGGGGGTACTAGTGGGTCCATGGCTCGGTCGATTGGGTCGGGTCTAACGCCCAATTAGCATGATTCGCTTGGAGTCCTCGGGATCATGCAAAAGGGTGAGGCAATAATTTTGGGAATTTCGTGGAACGAGAATGGTATGTAATACCTCCCACAGGATCTTTTCCATGCGAATCGTAAAAGCGGGGTATGGGAAAGATCGCTGTGGATCCCAAGCCCACTAGGAAAGGATTTCCCGAAAATCACGTTTGAGAGTACCGTGTTTTCGTATAAATAGTGGGAGGATTAAATGACTAAAGACCAAGCATTTAATTATTTCATCAAACCACCGTCTTTATTTTCATCTGATCGCGCGTTGTTTTCTAAATGTAGATTTAAAATGTCTAAGAACCCACTATCAACCATTCTTGAGACAAACAAATTTAATGGAACCAACTACAACGACTGGTTACGCAATCTCAGGATAGTCCTAGATTACGAGAACCAAGGCTACGTCATGGACGAGCCTCTCCCTAGGACCTTACCGGAAGGATTCCACGCCAGAAGAACGTGAGACGTTCGAGACTTGGCATAAGGATAACCGGAAGGTCCGTAGCGTCAGACTTGCTTCGATGACCAATGAGATTCAGAAGCAATATGAAAGGCTAGACGATGTCCCTTCCATTATGGCTCGCCTTAAGGATTGCTATGCAGTCCCGGACCGGCATACTAGGTATGTCGCGACCAAGGCGTTCTTTGGAACTAAAATGACAGAAGGATCCTCTGTACAAGAGCATGGGGTTAAAATGCTTACCCTAGTGGAAAAGCTCGAGGACCTAAAGGTAGGTCTCGATAACGAAACGTACATAGATGTGATCCTTCAGTCACTCCCACCCTCCTTCGACCAATTTATCGTCAACTATAACATGAATACACTTGAGAAGGGCATTCATGAGTTGATCAATATGTTGGTGCAATACGAGGCAACGACTAAGAAGTCCACGCCTTCGGTATTGTTTGGAGGTGCTTCAACTTCCAAGACGAAAGGCAAGGGTGCCGGACGTTGGAAAAAGAAGAAGGGGAAGGGAAAAAGCCGTCATAGCAGCTACGAACACTCAGAGTGTTCCCATTGCCAAAGAGGGGAAAGGCAAAGGAAAGGGAAAGGTTGTCTCCAAGCAACAGTCAAAGGCATATGACATATGTATCAACTGCCGTGAGAAAGGGCATTGGAAGAGAGATGCCCCAAACTCTTCTCAAACCAAGGTATATTTGTGATTGAGGTTAACATGGTCACTAATTCTGCCTCTTGGGTATTGGATACCGGCTGTGGAGCTCACATTTGCAATGATTTGCAGGTGCTGAAAAGAAGCAGAAAACTAAGTAGCGGGGACATGATCCTGAAGCTCGGAAATGGCAAGGCCATCTCGGCAGAAGCAGTAGGATCCGCCACTTTAGTAATTAGTGATACCATTAGCATAGAATTAGAGCAGGTTTATTTTGTACCTAGTATGATTAAGAACATCATTTCCATTCCATTGTTGGACAATAGTGGTTATGAGTTCAGAATCAATAAAAAATTACTTTTATTTGATGAGGTGTGGAATTGCTCATCTACTTGGTACATTGCACAACGGGCTCTATATCTTGCAACAAACGAATTTCGTTCTTAACGCTCAACACAAACGGAAATTAGATAATAACGGGAACGCACGTCTGTGGCACGCTAGGCTAGGTCACATATCCCAAGATAGGATGAAAAGGTTGGTAGACTCAAAGAACCTAGAGGTTGGGGACTTGAGTGATCTACCAACTTGTGAGTCTTGTCTAAGAGGGAAAATGACCAAGAAGCCCTTTGTAGGACAAAGCAGGCTTGCCACAGGTCTGTTGGACTTGGTCCATACAGACGTATGTGGACCACTAAGGACGCAAGCCCGAGGTGGGTTCTCCTACTTCATAACCTTCACCGATGACCATTCACGGTACGGTTATATTTACCTGATGAGGTACAAGTCTGAAGCTCTTGAGAGGTTTAAAGAATTCAGGCTTGAAGTCGAGAACCAGACCAACTGCAAAATTAAAGTCCTACGGTCAGACCGAGGCGGTGAATACCTTAGTGCCGAATTCCTAGATTATCTAAAAGAAAATGGTATAATATCGGAATGGACACCTCCCGGAACACCACAGTTAAATGGCGTCTCTGAAAGGAGGAACCGAACCCTGTTGGACATGGTTCGGTCCATGAAAATTATTTCTTGTTCTTTTGTTCTTGGAACATTAGAACTAAGGAAGATTAGTCCCGTTAATTCATAACGTGTGATTGATCTATCCTCTCCAAAAATACTTGTTCGTTGCTAGCACGACGTGCAAGATACGTGGGTGGATCGTGTGTCACGATTTAGAGGGTCTCAAGAACGAGATCTCGGTGCAAAATGGGGAACAACGCGTGTAGCCATTGAAGACGAAAACGACAACGGGTAGGTCTCATTTTATTTTTCGTTCCTCATTATTTTTTCAACTCTATGGCCTCCATGATTTCTTTACATGTTATATGATCATGAGATACACCGAACGCTCGGGAACCTCAAGGGTACACCCCTTGAGCGTGTTCTTTTAAATTAAAAGCATGCTTTAATTTTTGTATGTTTATTTTTATCGCGCTTCCGTATTCGCGCAATTCCCGGGACGATCCACCGATTTCTTTCACGTTATACTCGGGATGTGTTCTAATTATATCATTAGCAAGTTTACTCACAACCTTTAGTACTCTATGAAAATGTCTGGAGATAGTTTCACCCGAATGATTGAAAATCTCTTGCATCAATCTATTATCCACACCATGAGCACAAATCATTAGAAAAAATCCCAACTTCCTCATAAACTGACATTCCCCTTGTGGGCTGAAGATTATACTTGTGGGTCAATTCATGACACAAATCAAGAAATGCAGATTTTACAAGACGAAATGCTTGATAACACCGAATTTCATGCCCATCCAATATCTCTTCTAAAAATTGATGTCCTGTGCGCATAGATGTACGACATGGAACTTTATGCAAGTAGTTCTCATAATATGTCAAAATACTTCGTGCCGTTACTTGGCATAAAGTCCACCAGTCCATTTCTTGTTCAACACGATTTTCATCGTCGGTGATTTCCTCGTCACAAAAACCTTGAGGACTAATTAAAGAATAATCTGAAACATCCCAAGTATCTACTGTAGCACAATCTGTAATATCCCAAGGCTCCATAACTACATAAGATAAAACATATATCTCATTAAAGATAATTATGTATTTAACTCTTTTAATTGGTCAACCATAAGTAGTTGTAACATAAATGACATCCCATTATTTGCATCGATTTTTTTAATAAATCAGGCACAACAAGAATGAAACATGCACGGAATGAGTAACAGAAACTATAAGATAATGGCGGGGGCTTTTAAAAAACAACACAAAATGATATAAGGGCATTCTTTGGTTTACAATTCACATTCTAGATATTCAATTGTATCAAACTACTAGTCTAATAAAATAACAAAATATGTTCTTTTAATTGCTACAAAGTCAACTATTTTTCTTAAATTGATTATAATTGAACTCTAGCCAAGACAGACGAGACGCATGACAAGGTTGACTAGCAAACACTTCTCGCATATCCTTCTTGTTGGAATAGGTGACCAGAAAGCCAATAGGTTTGGCAATTTGTAACCTATCCGACAACTTGATGTGAATGTAATATTATTATGTGATGAATAAGATGAGTGTTCGTCACCAATGGTACCTTCTTTGTTGCGCTCATCTTACATTTGTTAAAATGGTGTTTAACTTATATCGCAACAAAGCCCACAGACCATGGATAACAACTCGTGCAGTTGGGCCACGCATTGGATGGTGGTCATGAAACCAACTGATTAAGAGTTGGGTCTGAAACGTTCTAAGTCGAGGACCTCGAGACAGGGCATCGAGAGTCCTATTGAGACTTGCGTCAAGAGTCGTGTTCATTGGATGAGTGCCGTGTTTCATCGGCGACAGGCGTGGGACGCCTACACGATCTTGATGGGTTGGTCGACCGGGGTCGAGCCGACTGGACTGACTCGCGGGGATCATCATATGGAAGCCTTGGAGGCTTGGTCGGTATGATTGGTTTTCCCCGGTTCCGATAGTACGGGAGTAATCCTCAGACTTGAGGGATCATGGCAGTCGCGTGCACAGGACGGCTGTATCTTCGATCTGGCAAGAGGTAATCATTCTGTAAGATGATTATCATAAGCCTTGTCCAGTGCAGTCAGAATGTTTAGCGAGGACGGTGGATTCCAAGAAGAGGATCCGTCCCCTGTCAGTATGTGACAGAGGTATCTCCTATGCACTCGGAGACACGTTCATGCTGTTTGAAGCTGTGGCCACAGTGGTTGGTCGAACAGGGAATGGTTTCCTGTGTCGACACAATGAAGCATACGTGGTCTCGAGTATTAAGCATAGATGCCTAGTCAAGGATGGGAACCGACGCCTAATTCCATACCCTAGACTAAGGCCGGGAGACGGTAGACGGAAGGATCGTACCCGTACGGAATCGGCGCCTAAATGTTCACGCCAATTCACCTAGTCTCTAGTGCCATGGACCGTTGCTAGACGGCCACCCATGGTAACGGGCCCTTGTGGGACACGGGCCCAAGTCTAGCTGAGGGTGAACCTAAAGGGTCACACACAAATCACCGAGGAGGTTGAGAGATCGACTTGGAGTCAATCTCGAAGGTTAAAATAAGTAATTGGATTACTTAAGGGAAAGTCCATTGGATGGACGGGCCGATATTGTATCGGGCTTTCATTTAATCAGTAAATTGGATTTTCGATTAAATATGGAAAGTTGAGATGTTGAGACGTTGGATCTTTTAATTGGATTAAAAGATCAACGGGAATAATTTAAGTGGACATTAAATTGGATTTAATATTGGGTTCGTCGTAATTGGATTACGATAAAATCCGATCTGTTAAATTATATCCGAGAGGAGAAATAATTCCTAATTTGGAATAGGAAGAAGTTGGACTTCTTCCCTTAATTAAACATAGCTGACATGCTCCCTTGGAGGAAGCAAAATCAGCCATGTTGCATGCTAGGTGGTATGTTGACTTGTCTCTTTTGGAAAGAGACAAATCAACTCCAATCAAGCTCTTCCCTTTTGGTATGATTTGATCATACCATAAATTTTGGTAGGCTTGATTGAAGAACTGATGGTGATTGATTGGAATGAATCTAGACATCCTTGGATGAACCTAGACACATTCCAATAATCACATTAATTATGTATATATATTAGAATATACAACACCTAGCAAAAGTGATTCATTATTCATCTTTTTCTAGGAAAAAGAGAAGACAAAAATCCTCTCCTCTCTCTCAAAATTTCGTGCTCCCTCCCTCTCTTACACTTGTGTTCTTCACTTGATTTTGAATCAAGAAGAAGAAGAACAAAGTAAGTTTAAGAGAACACTAATTCATAGTGTTCTTCTCTTAAACCGATTCCTTTCTAAACCCGTTCTTTTCTAGCAAGAAGAACGTGTGTTTCTTCCGGTGTGGTGTGGATCACCTTTGGAGAATCCATACGTTTGGATTTCGTGAGCATTCCGGAGAAGGAACAACGCTAGTAGCCGGGAGCATACGCTAAACAATCAAAGGTAACGGTTTATTACGCTTTGATTGATTTCATTTGTATATCTATGCCCTATGTGTTTAAATATATGTTTTAATATTTACACATCCTACATCGAACGCCCGGTTGAGCACCCAAGGGTACACCCCTTGGGATTCGCGTATTTTGAATTTTATTTAAATTTACGCACTTTCCACGCTTTCTCGCTTCCGCTCGCGCTCCCGGGCGGATCCGCTTGTCCTTCAAGTGGTATCAGAGCCCGGTTCGATGTAAGGGACATAGATCTATGTGTTTGGCATGATCTACTTGCTTTTAAATGGCTTTATTGGCATGTTAGATTACGTAAATATATGAATAATATGATGATTCAATTGTTTGGATTTAATGGACTTTTGGCATGCTTAATTTTGTTAGATTTGATCTAAAATTGCATGCTTATTTTCAGAATAATATTAATTTTATTGTGCTGAAACAGTTTAAAAAAAAAAAAAATTTGGTCGGGCCGGCAGTGGCCGCGCGCAGCCGGCCGCTGCTGGCCGAGGGCCAGCGCGCGCGCGCGCTGCCCTGTGCGCGCGGGCGGCCGGTCAGCACAACGGCTGGGCCGTTTTGTGCCGTTTTTTCGACTTTTTCCGAAAATTCGATTTTCTGTATTTTCTGCACAATATTCTGAAAATATGTTAATTTTGCATTTTTGATTTTGGGATAATTGGATTATTCCTTGAATTAAATTTGCTTAATTAATTTGGGATTAATACATGCATTGGATGCATTGTTTAAAATGTCCATTAAATTTCAAATTTGAATTTTGCATATTATTTGTATATTTATGCTTTTGTGATGTTGGACATCACTTGGGTATTTGGAATATCCATTGGTTATTTATGCATGATTATTTGGAATAATTATGTTATGTGAGTTGATGGAATCAACATGGGATGATCACAAAGCCCTAGACCTTGTGTATGGATGAATGAATGTTTATTTATTTTCTGTTGGGTGGGGCCTGCGTGCCTCTTGTTTTTGGGACTATCATCTCCCGTATTTTCAGCCTCATGATGTTAAGGCTTGTTTTCTTTATTACCGATGTATTACTTTCAGTTGTAATGAGAGTAGATAGGATTGGTGAGGTTTAAATTTTAACAAGCAATTGGAGTCGGAGACCCCAAGGAGGAGCATCAAGGCATGAAACAAGAGCACTACAAGGCCCATTGGAATGACAATGGGTATATTACTATTGTAATAATTTAGGACCACCCTAGACAGACCATAGACTCACTGCGGGCTCAGTGGGTCGCATAGGTTGGGCTTGTGATCATCCTAACAGGGGTATGCTATGTTTTATGCATGCGGTGTTTTTTATTTATCACTTTAAATATTGGATATTTATGCATGCTAAAACACAATAATGTGATGAGATCTCGGTCACACACAAACTCTCATTTGATTGGACCAAATTAAATATTAGCCCCAGAACGGACTTGGATCAAAATGGTATTTTGGTCTGTCCGAGCCTTCCATCTACAGCAATGTGGTGAGGAAGCTACCACTACCCAAGTGTGGTCTCACGAGTCGTGGCACACTTGGACTAGGGGAAAGCTGCACTATTGTTGTGAACAAAAAGACTGCGCTCGCTGTTTCCCCGTCTCACGAGTCGTGGGGGCGACAAATTGAGGCATGATTTGGTTGATGGGTCGGGCCCAACACTGAGTAACATGGTTCGCTTGGAGTCCTCGGGACCATGTGAATAGGTCAGGCAAAATATCTTGGGAATCTCATTGGATGAGAATGATATTGGATATCTCCCACAAGGTCTTCTTCATGTGAATCGTAAAAGCGGGGCATGGAGATTACGCTTGTGGATCCCAAGCCCACCAGGAAATGGTTTCCCGAAACTCCGCTTGAGAGTGGCGGACTTTCGTATAAATAGTGGGAGGGTTAAAGACTAAAAGACCAAGTCTTCAACTTGAACAATAATATTACCATCATCTGCTAATTTCTGCTTTACATTTTCAATAATGTAGATATGTCTAAGAACCCGTTAACCATGATTCTTGAGACTAACAAATTCAACGGAACGAACTACTCGGACTGGCTGAGAAACCTGAGGATTGTCCTCGGTTTTGAGACCAAGGCTACGTCTTGGACGAGCCGCCACCGAGCGACTTACCGGAGGGGTCCACGCCTGAAGAACGTTTGACGTTCGAGAAATGGCATGAGGACAACCGGAAAGTACGCAGTATCATACTGGCTTCGATGTCTAACGACATCCAGAAGCAGTATGAGAGGCTGGACAACGTCTCCGCCATAATGCTCCGCATGAACGAGGTTTATGCGGTTTCGGATAGGCATATTAGATATGCCGCCACAAAAAGCATTCTTTGGCACCAAGCTTGCTGAAGGAGCGTCTGTACAAAGTCATGGGGTCAAGATGCTCTCCCTAGTGGAGAAACTCGAGGACCTTAAAGCTGGGCTTAACAATGACACTTATATTGACGTGATCTTCCAGTCGCTTCCTCCATCCTATGACCCGTTTGTTGTAAACTACAACATGAACGGACTTGAGAAGTCTATTCATGAGTTGATCAACATGCTGGTTCAATACGAGGCAACGACCCACAAGTCGGCGCCGGCGGTATTGATAGGAGAGGCTTCAACCTCCAAGGCGAATGGCAAGAGGGCCGGACGCTGGAAGAGGAAGAAGGGCAAAGGGAAGACGGTTGCGGCCCCTGCTCGCGCTCCGGGCGTCCCTGTTGCTCTAGTTGGACCGAGCAAAGGGAAAAGGAAGGCCCGTGGTTCTCAGCGGTCCAAGGCAAATGATGTCTGCATGCATTGCCAAGGGAAAGGGCATTGGAAGTGTGGTTGAAGTTAATATGATTACTAATTCTGCTTCATGGGTATTGGATACCAGGTGTGGTGCTCACATCTGTAATGATTTGCAAGCACTGCAAAGAAGCAGAAGGCTAACCAAGGATGAGATGATCCTGAGGCTAGGCGATGGCAAGGCCGTTGCTGCGGAGGCCGTAGGATCACTAGAGTTAGCCATTAGTAGTCATGTTAGGATTGTACTGAACGACTATTTCTATGTACCTAGCATGATTAAAAATATTGTTTCCATCCCGGTCCTTGATAAGGAGGGATATGAATTTACCATCAATAAAAACGGTTTTTTCATTATCAAAGATGGTATTTCTCATTTGCTTGGTACATTGGTCAACGGTCTGTACATACTTCAACAGTCTAATTGGATTATGACTGCAGAACACAAACGAAAACGTGATGATCATAAATAACGCACAGATATGGCTGCGAGGTTAGGTCATATCTCTAAAGATAGGATAAGAAGGTTGGTGGACTCAAAGAGTCTAGAAATAGACGATTTGGACAACCTACCGATCTGCGAATCCTGTCTAAAGGGAAAGATGACCAAGAAACCCTTTGTTGGACAAAGTACGCTAGCCAGTGGTCTGTTGGATTTGATCCATACAGATGTCTGTGGTCCACTAAATACTCAGGCTAGAGGTGGGCACTCGTACTTCATAACCTTTACCGATGATCACTCACGGTATGGTTATGTTTACCTGATGAGGTACAAGTCTGAAGCCTTTGGAAGGTTTAAGAAATACAGACTTGAAGAAGAGAACCAAACCGGTCGAAAGATCAAAGCCCTTCGGTCGAACCGAGGTGGAGAGTATTTGAGTGGTGAGTTTACTGATTATCTAAAAGAGAATGGGATTCTCTCTCAGTGGACCCCTCCTGGAACACCGCAGCTTAATGGTGTGTCTAAAAGGAGGAATCGGACCTTGTTGGACATGGTCCGATCCATGATGAGTTTTACCGAACTCCCCCTTTCCTTCTGGGGATACGCTCTTGAGACGGCGGCCAAAGTTTTGAACTTGGCGCCATCTAAAAGGGTATCCCAAACGCCATATGAGATATGGCATGGCAAGCCTACCTCCTACAAATACTTGAAAGTGTGGGGTTGCCCCGCATATGTCAAGAGATTAGTGGGAGATAAACTGGACTCGAGGTCTAGTTTATGCAGGTTCATCGGCTATCCGAAAGAAACTGCGGGGTATTATTTCTATGATCCCTTCGAGCAAAAGGTTTTTGTCTCGCGAAATGCAGTGTTCTTGAAAAAAGGTTTTCCATCGGATAGTCGACGCGATGAGGTGCTCCTTGAGGAATCAAGTGAGGAACCCCAAGAGGCGGCAGTGACATCTGAGCCTGAAGTTCCCACTGATATTGTTCCAGTCCTCCGTAGGTCGGCCAGAGTATCCCATGCACCTGATAGGTATGGATTTCTGGGCCTGACCAGTCAGTTGGATAATGATCCAAAGACGTACGGAGAAGCGATGTCGGACATCGATTCGGACAAGTGGCTTGAGGCCATGAAATCCGAGATGGACTCGATGGGTACAAACAAGGTTTGGACCCTAGCAGATCCACCAAAAGGGGTTAAACCCGAAGCTGGAACATACGTTTTGATGAAGTCATACGGGGATATGATTTCATCAAGAACGAGTCCGATCCTTGTGTATACAAGAAGATCAGTGGGAGCTCAGTTGCGTTTCTGGTGCTTTACGTGGATGACATCTTGCTCATTGGGAATGATGCTAAGATGTTGGGTACCACTAAAGCTTGGCTGTCAATGCAATTCTCCATGAAGGATATGGGCGAGGCATCCTACATCCTTGGCATCAAGATCTACAGGGATAGATCTAGAAGGATGTTAGGAATGGCCCAGTCCTCGTACATTGAGAAAGTCTTGAAGAGATTCAAGATGGAGAACTCAAAACGAGGATTCCTTCCTATGAGGCATGGAATTAAGATATCCAAGAAGCAGTCTCCTAAGACTGATGAGGAGCTTAAAAGGATGTTGGACATCCCCTATGCTTCAGCCGTAGGCAGCATACAGTATGTTGTTCAGTGCACTAGACCTGATGTGGCTTTCGCTTTGAGCGTAACTAGCCGATATCACTGGAGTGCAGTCAAGACTATCCTGAAGTACCTGAAAACGGACTAAGGACATGTTCTTGATCTACGGCGGTAGAGAGTTGATACTGGAAGGCTATAGCGACGCTAGCTTCCAGTCGGATGACGATGATGCCAAGTCTCAGTATGGTTTTGTATTTAGACTAAATGGTGGCGTGGTTACTTGGAAGGGTTCCAAGCAAGCTACCACGGCGTACTCCACCATAGAGTTTTGAATACATAGCGGCTTTGGAAGCTGCTAAGGAGTGGTTTGGTTGATGAGCTACATCCAAGGGTTGGATGTAGTACATAGCATTGCTAAGCCTGTAATTATCTTTCATGATAACAACGGGGCGATAGCGCTAGCAAAGGAACCGAGATCTCATCACGATCCAAGCATATTCTTAGACGCTACCATCTACTTAGAGAGATGGATAGCAGGACTGACGTTCGGTTGGACCGAGTCAGCTCCGCAGAAAACATAGCAGATCCACTTGCTAAGCCCATGTCGCAAGTTGCCCATACTCACCATCTGAATAAGAGGTTCGAGGTCAATGGGTGATTGGCTTTAGGTCAAGTGGGAGATTGTTGGAATAGGTGACCAGAAAGCCAATAGGTTTGGCAATTTGTAACCTATCCGACAACTTGATGTGAATGTAATATTATTATGTGATGAATAAGATGAGTGTTCGTCACCAATGGTACCTTCTTTGTTGCGCTCATCTTACATTTGTTAAAATGGTGTTTAACTTATATCGCAACAAAGCCCACAGACCATGGATAACAACTCGTGCAGTTGGGCCACGCATTGGATGGTGGTCATGAAACCAACTGATTAAGAGTTGGGTCTGAAACGTTCTAAGTCGAGGACCTCGAGACAGGGCATCGAGAGTCCTATTGAGACTTGCGTCAAGAGTCGTGTTCATTGGATGAGTGCCGTGTTTCATCGGCGACAGGCGTGGGACGCCTACACGATCTTGATGGGTTGGTCGACCGGGGTCGAGCCGACTGGACTGACTCGCGGGGATCATCATATGGAAGCCTTGGAGGCTTGGTCGGTATGATTGGTTTTCCCCGGTTCCGATAGTACGGGAGTAATCCTCAGACTTGAGGGATCATGGCAGTCGCGTGCACAGGACGGCTGTATCTTCGATCTGGCAAGAGGTAATCATTCTGTAAGATGATTATCATAAGCCTTGTCCAGTGCAGTCAGAATGTTTAGCGAGGACGGTGGATTCCAAGAAGAGGATCCGTCCCCTGTCAGTATGTGACAGAGGTATCTCCTATGCACTCGGAGACACGTTCATGCTGTTTGAAGCTGTGGCCACAGTGGTTGGTCGAACAGGGAATGGTTTTCCTGTGTCGACACAATGAAGCATACGTGGTCTCGAGTATTAAGCATAGATGCCTAGTCAAGGATGGGAACCGACGCCTAATTCCATACCCTAGACTAAGGCCGGGAGACGGTAGACGGAAGGATCGTACCCGTACGGAATCGGCGCCTAAATGTTCACGCCAATTCACCTAGTCTCTAGTGCCATGGACCGTTGCTAGACGGCCACCCATGGTAACGGGCCCTTGTGGGACACGGGCCCAAGTCTAGCTGAGGGTGAACCTAAAGGGTCACACACAAATCACCGAGGAGGTTGAGAGATCGACTTGGAGTCAATCTCGAAGGTTAAAATAAGTAATTGGATTACTTAAGGGAAAGTCCATTGGATGGACGGGCCGATATTGTATCGGGCTTTCATTTAATCAGTAAATTGGATTTTCGATTAAATATGGAAAGTTGAGATGTTGAGACGTTGGATCTTTTAATTGGATTAAAAGATCAACGGGAATAATTTAAGTGGACATTAAATTGGATTTAATATTGGGTTCGTCGTAATTGGATTACGATAAAATCCGATCTGTTAAATTATATCCGAGAGGAGAAATAATTCCTAATTTGGAATAGGAAGAAGTTGGACTTCTTCCCTTAATTAAACATAGCTGACATGCTCCCTTGGAGGAAGCAAAAATCAGCCATGTTGCATGCTAGGTGGTATGTTGACTTGTCTCTTTTGGAAAGAGACAAATCAACTCCAATCAAGCTCTTCCCTTTTGGTATGATTTGATCATACCATAAATTTTGGTAGGCTTGATTGAAGAATTGATGGTGATTGATTGGAATGAATCTAGACATCCTTGGATGAACCTAGACACATTCCAATAATCACATTAATTATGTATATATATTAGAATATACAACACCTAGCAAAAGTGGTTCATTATTCATCTTTTTCTAGGAAAAAGAGAAGACAAAAATCCTCTCCTCTCTCTCAAAATTTCGTGCTCCCTCCCTCTCTTACACTTGTGTTCTTCACTTGATTTTGAATCAAGAAGAAGAAGAACAAAGTAAGTTTAAGAGAACACTAATTCATAGTGTTCTTCTCTTAAACCGATTCCTTTCTAAACCCGTTCTTTTCTAGCAAGAAGAACGTGTGTTTCTTCCGGTGTGGTGTGGATCACCTTTGGAGAATCCATACGTTTGGATTTCGTGAGCATTCCGGAGAAGGAACAACGCTAGTAGCCGGGAGCATACGCTAAACAATCAAAGGTAACGGTTTATTACGCTTTGATTGATTTCATTTGTATATCTATGCCCTATGTGTTTAAATATATGTTTTAATATTTACACATCCTACATCGAACGCCCGGTTGAGCACCCAAGGGTACACCCCTTGGGATTCGCGTATTTTGAATTTTATTTAAATTTACGCACTTTCCACGCTTTCTCGCTTCCGCTCGCGCTCCCGGGCGGATCCGCTTGTCCTTCACTTCTTGCTCAACAAATTACAAGCATAGTTCCAAAGATCGCTACGGGGTTCTATTTCAGGAATATTACTTAATATCTCAATTGCAGCTCCAATGGTTATCAGTGTTGAAGGTGTAGAGGTAGTACTGCTCTTGTTTACCATAAATTGTAAAAGGGAATTAATATCTTCTTTCAATGAAGCTGCCCCTGAAATCTTCTTCTTCCCTTTACTTTGTTCCCCACTATATTTTCTTTTAATGGTCTCTAAAGATGGGAACATAACTTCATTACCAGCAGTGCTTACTTCTTTCTTTCCAGAATTTATGTTGGACCTAGCTATTCCAATATCCTCTATATCATCACTATCGCCGATCTCCACCTGCTCCTCCTCAGGTCCATTCGATTCACCGTTATCCTCTAACATTTCATACCTACTGTCAAACTCATTTTTAGATGTTTGGCTTGGTGCCCTTACTCTTTCTCCCGTCGCAGCAACATCAGAAAATAGTTTATCATATCGAAACCAAATCAAAGACAAATCCTTGTTTCTAAACTTGCTATAGTCACCATTTTCCTGCAAAAAATAAAGTATACCCAATCAACCTTAATATTTCACAAATAAAATGGGATAATAACTTATGTATAAACTCCGTGACAAGAAAATTACCTTAATCTTCTTCTCCCACCATTCATCGGAAGCATCAAGTGAGTTCTTTATAGGATTCCAGCCTATTCCAGTCTCTATTTGCATCAATTTTCTAAATAATATCCATTCCTTTTTCATAGAATCCCAATGATTTCTAAGTTGTTTGTAAACATAGTTTCTACCTGTCACCTCGTTAAACCTTGTAACTAAGTTCTTCCACCCATTCACATTGAAATGACTATTTGCCTATTACCTTTCCCAATTTCCTCTTCACATAGTTCAATAAACTTAAGGGATGAAAAATGATTCCACCTCGCTGATGATCTCCCTTCAGTTGATTGATTTGACTTACATGTAAGCTTACTTGAACTTTTACCCAAAACTGCATTTGGCATACTTTCCTTGTTTCCTCTCGCTTGATTCTCCATCTAAAAATTTTATTTAACAATCAATAGCTAGAAAATGATTCAAATATTATTAAATATGAAATATACATATATAATTTTGCACTCTGAAGATGAGTTATACACAATGGAAGGCCAATAAAATTTGTATGTCACGAAATTTTCATCAAAACTTTGTGAGAAAGACTACTAAGACACATAATGAATGAGGCCATTAGTTTTACCTATAATGTTTATAGGACTTTCTGGAGAGTTAGTAGTAGGGTTCATGGGATCAAATTTAGATGAGAGGGCCCCCAATCCCACTCAACATTCTCCCCCTGTTGCTGTTGTTATTCAAACTTGAAGTGATTTTTGTGAAAAACACACACACATAATAGACAGACACAAGCAAGTATATAGGCAGAATCTACAAGATCAGCTACTTTATTATTACTACTTTCGTGATGAAAGATCACATGATACAATAAGAGAGGTTTTGGTTAGTTTTACAATTTGGTCTGCATCTTCAAACTCAGTTTTTCCAGAGCTTCTTGCAACTAGACCCCTACCCCTATATACTGTAACAAAGCAGTCAATGTAATTGGGATATATACCATACATATGTGATCCTTTATTGCACTTGTTGACACAAAATAACAGAGGGCCCTAAAGTAGATGCTAAGGATAATTTTATTTTTAATTTTTTCAAAGAAGAAGGGAGAGAAACAATCTATTACATCATTCTCTATAGTAGAATATCAAAAACTGTCAAGTAATATCAAGAATTCCGAGTGTCCCAACGTAGAATTAAAGGAAATAAACCATTAATCAAGTGTAGGTGTGGCTTAGTTCCCAGTGAATTTCATCACTCCAAGAATTCAACAACAATCATTCTGATGAACAAAATCAACTCTATATTCAAGAATCAGTTGGATGTTCAAACAAGAGTTCATCTGATCCCTACTCTCAGCTTATACTATGAAAATCAACTCTATATTCAGGAATTAGTTAAATGTTCAAACAAGAGTTCATCTGATCGCCCAATTCATCTATGTCACTAATACATCATATATTTAAGCAAAATCAAGAATCTCCCAACAACCACATCAAAACTCAACAATTTCACTACCAAAAAAAAAAAAAAGGAAAAAAGCACTTCAAAAACCTACCTGCAACTGCGAGGAGCGGGCAACTGAGACAGAGCAATTGTCACCTTCCTCGTGAAAACCTACTGCATCTCCTGCAAGGTCAAAAGGTAACATCTCTTAAATATCACGTAGATTCAACATTACAAAATAAAAACAAAATCGGCTAAAAATATTGATCTATTTTCATCCCAATTTCAAATTTTCAGAATAATATATTGACTGAATGAGGAAAAAAAGATGTTAAAGCTACCTATACCACATAAAGACGAAGCTATTGTAAAATTTTTACTGAAGATCGGGGATGAGAAGAGGAGATGATGAGAAGATTAGGGCTGCGTGAGATGAGCGCTGGGAGAAAGAGAGAGGGGGGGGGGGGAAGAGAGAAAATAGGCGTCTGTTATGTGAAGGTTAAATTTGGAAAAAACTAAATTAATGGGGGTTAATTTTGTAATATTAATTGTTAATTAACTGAGCTTTTAAGATCTTATCAAAAAAAAGTTAGGGAAAGTTAACTTTTTATAAAAGATCTTATAAGATCTAAAACATCTTATTTTGAGATCTTATAAGCTCTTTTTAAAAAAAATTCCGAAACGCTTTTCCATATCTTAAAAAGCTCTCAAACATCTTATAAGATGTTTTGAAGAGCTTTTAAGCTCAGCCAAACACCCTCTTAAATTGATCATATTCCAAGTCCCCTTAAGAACGAACCCGAATGTCGTAAGAGGTATGAGTGATCGGGATATGTTCAGTCAAATTTGGATAGTGATCCGAATGACCTGCGGAACGTGATGTTGGACATCGTAGTAGGATTTATGGAAAGAAGCCATAGAATCCTCTAGGAAATTCAAACAAGGTTTGAAACACCGCATAACTGGAATATTCATTTTAATGAGCTCATACGGAGCATGACTCAGTCTTAAACAACGTAGGTGATCAGTGGGAGTAGAAATGATGTTCCATGTGTTTAAGTGTGTCATATCTTGATTCATGAATTCAAGGCATTAGAAATCACTAAAACACAAACCGTAACTCACGAAAAATTCTCCATGACATTTTAGGGTTCCCACATACATATCATGAATTGAGCTTTTCAAAGACTCAATCATGGTAGATTGATGAGAAAAAAACTCATATATGTAAAGGGACAAGTAGTTCAAGACTCAGTCATGATAAGACTGATGAGAAAGCTTAGATACTATGAATAAAGCATCATGTCATTCGAGACTTAGTCATGATGGAGTAATCAGAAGGATTGGATGTTGAGTATCCCCTACGTCTTAACCTTAGGCAAACATATGATATGTTTACTTGGTGCATAGGAACCGATGTTGAGTGTGCTTCTTGCATGACTCAACAGAAATCGGTAATGCAGTGAGGGGTTGAAGACAACAATCAAAAATGATCCTTAGTACCTGAATAAGGACTAAAGATGTGTTCATGATGAACCGTCTGTTGAGAGTTGCTTTGGAAGGCTAAAGCGATACTAGCTTGCAGAGAAATAGTGAAAATCAGTTAGTCTCAAAGGTATGCACAGTCAGGCCCAATGACGAGTGCATCGGATAGTGGTCACTGATGAAGACCGCGTCCATAGGATGGACGTGGCGCCTAGCACGGCCAAGCCATGTTCGCCTATATGGCAGGCAACTTGGCTATGGGAGTGTTGGCACGAGATCTCATCGCAAGATCCACGAAAATATTCTTAAACAACCACCATCTCTAGGAGGCAATGGCGGATAGAGGTAACACGGTTAGACCGTATTGCTTCGCCAAGGAATATAAGCGGACTCACAATACCTTAGTCGGTATCGTAGATTACTCATACTCAGAGGATTCTGAACAAAGGGAGTAATTGACTTAATGGTCAAGTGGGAGATTGTTAGAATAGGTGACCAGAAAATCAATGATATTGGCTGTTCTGAGAAACATTCGTCAATCTGTGAACAAGTAATATTATGTTAATGAATGTAGTAAGGATTCATAAGCATGAGTTTGTTGTACTTACTGCTTGTCACAACAAACGCCCACAGACTGAAATAACATTTTGGGAAATTGGAACTACGCTTGGAGGTAGGTTCATGAAATCAGTTTCGCCGAATCGGTCTGAAATACTCCAAGTCAAATGAATCTCAAGACAGGGCATCGAGAATCCATTTGAGACTTGCACTAAGCATCTGCAGTCGCATTTCATCGACAAGTGACGAGGCTCGTCCATGCAGTGTTAGTGGGTCAGCCAGCTAGGTGGCTACTGACTGAGGTGACTAGCGGGAATCGTCATATGGAAGCCACTCGGGCTTGATCGATATCATTGGTATTCCCGGTTCCGATAGTACGGGATTAGTCCTTGGACTTGAGGATCACAGCAGTCCCCTACATACTAAGGCTGTATCTTGGATCTGATGAAATTTGATCGGTTGTCACATGGTCATCATAAGCCTTGTCCAGTGCGGTCGGAGTATGTAAGAACGGTATATTCCAAGATAGGATCTGTCCCCTGTCAAAGGATATGACAGCAAGATTTCCTATGCGCTTTCAGATGGTTTAGACTCACAAATTCTATGGCCATAGCACTTGATTGAATAGGAAAGAATTTTCTACGTCGAGTCAAACCTATCTCAAGCATTAAGCATAGATGCCTAAGTCAAGGATGGGAACCAGCATCCTAATTCCATGACCTAGACTAAAGGCCGGGAGACAGGCGACAGTAGGATCGTACCCGTACGTATCAAGCGACGGTAGGACTGTACCTGCATGTAACTCGAAGCTTAAATGTTCACACCAGATATTCACCTAGTCTCTAGTGCCATGGACCGTTGCTAGATGGTCACCCATGATAACGGACTACTTTGGTTATGAAATAACAAGAAGTAGGTCCAAGTCTAGCTGAAAGGTGAAGCTAAAGAGTCACACCCGCTACACCATATGAAAGGGAATTAATTTGGAATTAATTCCGGGAGAAGGTTTAATTTAATGGAATTAGATCATACTTCTTGGAGATTCAAGCCTCGATGAATTATTTGGAATAATTGGGCTTGAGTTCATAAATTAGATTTATGAATTTTATAAAGCATGGGCTTCCCTTTTAATTAGATTAAAAGGATGAATTAATTAATGGGCTTGGTATATTAAATAGGATTTAATATAAAGTTCATGGGACTTATGGTCCCAAGCCGTTAAGTTTAACGGAAAACGGCACGTGAGTGACCACGTGCCGTTAGTCAACCCTTGCAAACGGTCTTGGGACGTTGACTGCTGCATTTAGGAGGGAAATTTGGCGCCAAAATGCACATTTTCTGCACCTTTTTCCTATTTATACCCCTAAAAAGGCAACAAATCCTTATTTTCTCATTTGACAATAAAAACTACCCCAACATTCATTTTTTTTTTGTTTTTGCAGGTGAATAAAAGGTCACGAACCTACAAAAACAAAGAAAAATAATTGAAATTTCGAAAATACCCCTCACAAATTTTTTATTATAATTTGGTCATTTTTTGGACTAAAATACCCTTTAGACAAAACTTCAGGTAAGACGTCCCTAGTCACTTTGTTGGTGCCACACTACTTTAAAGTGGAGATTATCGATGATAAAGAGACGGAAATACAACAAGATATATTCACAAGGGAGACGATACAGAGTAACGAATAAAATAATCATAATAGGTGCTAGATATTATTATTTATTTTTGATATTTTGGTTATTTCGTCAAATTTTATTTAATGGATTTTATTTTATTTCTGTTAGAAAAGAACGAGGATATTCAAGTATATTTACACTTTTTTATTGAGTTAGTAATGTTTTACAAACTTTAAAAGAGGTAATTATAATTTTGGCAAAAAGTGCCAACATTACTAACTTAATAAAAAAGTGTAAATTTTACTTGAATATCCTCGTTCTTTTCTAACAGAGATAAAATAAAATTCATTAAATAAAATTTGATTAAATAACCAAAATATCAAAAATAAATAATAATATCTAGCACCTATTATGCTTACTTTATTCGTTACTCTGTATCGTCTCCCTTGTGAATATATCTTGTTGTATTTTCGTATCTTTATCATCGACAATCTCCACTTTAAAGTAGTGTGGCACCAACAAAGTGACTAGGGACGTCTTACCTGAAGTTTTGTCTAAAGGGTATTTTAGTCCAAAAAATGACCAAATTATATAAAAAAAATTTGTGAGGGGTATTTTCGAAATATCACATATAATTCAAAAGAATAAACAGGTGAAAAAAATGTCACAAACCTGCAAAAACAAAGAAAAATGAATGTTGGGGTAGTTTTTATTGTCAAATGAGAAAATAAGGATTTCTTGCCTTTTTAGGGGTATAAATAGGGAAAAGGTGCAGAAAATGTGCATTTTGGCACCAAATTTCCCTCCTAAATGTAGCAGTCAACGTCCCAAGACCGTTTGCAAGGGTTGACTAACGGCACGTGGTCACTCACGTGCCGTTTTCCGTTAAACTTAACGGCTTGGGACCATAAGTGTCAAAAAATTAGGGTTTTGGGACCAAAACTGTCGACGACCAAAAGCGCGGGACCAAAAGTGAGAATGGCCCTATCCTATGGGACCAAAAGTGTAATTTTGCGTATAAATATTTATTCTAGGACTATTAAATTAATCCTCTAATAAATCTAATTTATTAGATTAATTCCTTTTATGAAATAATAGGAATTAATTCTCCAATAAAATAAAGGACCCGATTAAATCCAATTTAATCATTCCTTTTCTCCAATATTTAATTCTAAATTAAATACTTGATGTGTGTGGATTGTGTGTGACTCTTTGGGTTCACCTTTCAGCTAGACTTGGTCGGATTCCTAGAATCCGTCCGTTACCATGGGTGTCCATCTGGCAACGGTCCATGGCACTAGACACTAGGTGAAATTTCGGGGATAAATATTTAGGCTCTAACAGTACACTTGTCCTTCTGTCTACGGTCTCACCACTTAGGGTCTAGGGCACAGAAAATGCAGGTACCCATTTTGGACCTAAGTGTCAGTCTGTCCTTACTAAACGCCGCAAGGGAAACCTTCCCTTCTGTTCAGTTACTGTGGCCACAGATTTTAGGGACAAGACACAGAGCATACGTGAGACTCAACTGTCAATGCCTTATGACAAGAGACATATCCTTTCTTGGAAACTACTGTCACTCTGTACACCAGAGCTGCACTAGCCATGGCTTATGACTACTCAAGTGCTTCTTGGCAATCTCTCACCATATCTAAGATACAGACCTGATATACAGGTAAACTCTACAGTTCCTCAAGTCAAAGGACTTGGGGTGTACCGTTGGAACCGGGAATACACGTCATACCTTGCTGACCCTACTCAAGGTCCTCCGTAAGACGGTTCCCGCGAGTCACCTCAGTCAGCTGCTCCCTAGCAGGCTAACCCACTAACACTGCTTAGACGACCTTCGTCACCCGTCGATGAAATACGACAGCAGATGCTTAGTGCAAGTCTCAAGGGGAATCTCGGTACCCATTTTCGAGATTCCTTGACTTGGATATTTTCGGACTGATTCGGCGGGACTGATTTCATGGAACTACCTCCAAGCGTAGTCCCAGTCCCCGAAATAGGTTTTCAGTCCGTGCGCTTTGTATGCGTAGTGAACAGATAGATATAAAGCAGTAAAGTGAATGCAAACAAAGTAATGCCAAAATCAATTTCACTTCTTGATTCATTAGTAGTTTATCAAAGCACTGAAATTGTATAGACATAGGTTACATTTTGCCCTCCAAGATTGGGTATATGGTCACCTATTCTAACAATCTCCCACTTGACCTTTAAAGCCAATCGCCCATATGTCTAATCCCCATCTTCTCAAGATGTTGCGTATGAGCGCTCTGCGACATAGGCTTTGTCAACGGATCTGCTATGTTGTCTGCTGAGTTGACTTGGTCCATCCGAACGTCACCTCTTCCTACCATTTCTTTTAGAAGATGGTAGCATCTAAGAATGTGTTTGGAACGGTGATGAGATCTCGGTTCCTTTGCTTGCGCTATTGCACCGTTTTTATCACAGAAGATGACAACGGGCTCGGCGATGCTAGGCACTACACCCAACTCTTGGATGTAGTTTCTCATCCCAACCGCTTCCTTGGCAGCTTCTGAAGCTGCTATGTATTCAGCCTCCGTAGTGGAGTCAGCAGTGGTTGCTTGCTTGGAACTTTTCCAAGCCACTACTCCTCCATTGAGTTTGAATACGTAACCCGATTGAGACTTGGCATCATCGTCATCAGACTGGAAGCTAGCGTCGGTAAAACCTTCCAGAATCAGTTCTCCATTGCCATAGACTAAGAACATTTCCTTAGCCCTCCTTAGGTACTTAAGGATGCCCTTAACAGTATTCCAATGTGCCTCTCCTGCACAGGACTGATATCTTCTTGTCACGCTCAAAGCGTAAGCTATGTCAGGCCTGGTGCAGTGGACTGCATATTGGATGCTACCTACGGCAGAAGCATAGGGGATGACTTTCATCCTTTCAAGTTCCTCATCAGTCTGCGGGGACTGTTTCTTGGATAACTTGATCCCATGCCTCATGGGAAGGAATCCTCGTTTGGAGTTGTCCATTCAATATCTCTTTAGGACATTCTCCATATACGAATTTTGGGTGAGCCCTAACATCCTTTTGGATCTGTCCCTGACGATCTGGATGCCTAGGATGTAGGAGGCTTCACCTAAGTTCTTCATGGAAAACTTGGTTGACAACCATGCTTTTGTGTCTCCCAACATTCTAACGTCATTACCAATGAGTAGAATGTCATCCACATAAAGCACTAGGAGTACTATAGAGCTCCCACTGACCTTCTTGTATACACAAGGGTCGGATTCGTTCTTGATGAAGTCATAGCCCCGTATTACTTCATCAAACGAATGTTCCAACTTCGGGATGCTTGTTTGAGGCCATAGATGGACTTCTGGAGACGACAGACCTTCTGTTCTTCTCCGGTGACTGTGAAACCTCCGGCTGATCCATATAGATCTCTTCCTCAACGAAACCGTTGAGGAAGGCCGTTTTTACGTCCATCTGCCATATCTCATAGTGATACCATGCTGCTATGGCGAGCAGGATCCTAATGGACTTAGCCATGGCTACTGGCGAGTAGGTATCCTCAAAATCGACCCCGGGTTGTTGAGTGTATCCCTTAGCTACAAGCCTAGCCGTAAAGGTTGTGACTTCTCCATCAACGCCAAGTTTGCGCTTGTAGACCCATTTACAGCCAACTAGCTTAACACCTTTCGGTGGATCTACAAGTCTCCAGACTTGGTTCTCGCTCATGGAGTCCATTTCGGTTTTCATGGCCTCAAGCCATTTCCCGGAGTCGATGTCAGACATCGCTTCTCCATATGTCTTAAGATCGTTATCCAAAAGACCGGTCGTACTTAGAAAGTCATATCTCACTGGAGGTCTGGACTCTCTAGTAGACCTACGGAGAACGGGAACGTCAGTGGTGACTGTGGGTGCTGACTGTATCGCAGCCGGTAGTTCAGGGACCGGGGTTGGCTGTTTCTGAGGATGTCCTTCGGGTGTCTATCCTGAATCCTCTAAGTGAGGGTTCCGCGGCTACCTCTGATAGCTGGATTCCATCACTTGATTCCTCAAGATCAGCTCATCAAGTTGGACATCCTTTGGGAAGCCTTGTTCCAAGAATACTGCATTCCTTGAAACAAACACCTTTTGTTCCAAGGGGTCATAAAAGTAATAACCCGCAGTTTCTTTAGGGTGTCCAACGAACCTGCATAAGGTAGACCTGGATTCTAGCTTATCTCCTACTAACCTATTGACGTATGCGGGGTTACCCCACACTTTCAAGTAGTTGTAGGATGCAAGCTTGCCGTGCCATATCTCATATGGCGTTTGGGTCAATACACTGGTAGGCGCCAAATTTAGCAACTTGGCCGCTGTTTCCAACGCATAGCCCCAAAAGGACAAGGCAATTTGGTAAAACTCATCATGGATCGAACCATGTCCAACAAGGTTCGATTCCTCCTTTCAGAGACACCATTCAATTGTGGTGTCCCGGGAGGTGTCCATTCAGATATTATACCATTTTCTTTTAAATAATTAAGGAACTCGGTACTAAGGTATTCACCATCTCGGTCTGACCGTAGGACTTTAATTTTGCAGTTGGTCTGGTTCTCCACTTCAAGTCTGAATTCTTTAAACCTCTTAAGAGCTTCAGACTTGTACCTCATTAGGTAAACATAACCATACCGTGAATGATCATTGGTGAAGGTTATGAAGTAGGAGAACCCACCTCGGGCCTGCGTCCTTAGTGGTCCACAAACGTCTGTATGGACCAAGTCCAACTGACCTGTGGCAAGCCTGTTTTGTCTTACAAAGGGCTTCTTGGTCATTTTCCCTCTTAGACAAGACTCACAAGTTGGTAGCTCACTCAAGTCCCCTACCTCTAGGTTCCTTGAGTCTACCAATCTTTTCATCCTATCTTGGGATATGTGACCTAGCCTAGCGTGCCACAGTCGTGCGTTTTCGTTATTATCTATTTTACGTTTGTGTTGAGCGTTAAGAACGAAGTTCGTTTGTTGCAAGATATAGAGCCCGTTATTTAATGTACCAAGTAGATGAGCAATTCCACACCTCATCAAATAAAAGCAATTTTTATTGATCATAAACTCATAACCACTATTGTCCAACAATGGAATGGAAATGATGTTTTTAATCATACTAGGTACAAAATAAACTTGCTCTAATTCTATGCTAATACTATCACTAACTACTAGAGTGGCAGATCCTACTGCTTCTGCTGAGGTGGCCTTGCCATTCCCAAGCTTCAGGATCATATCCCCGCTACCCAGTTTTCTGCTTCTTTTCAGCACCTGCAAATCATTGCAAATGTGAGCTCCACAGCCAGTATCTAATACCCAAGAGGCAGAATTAGTGACCATATTAACCTCAATCACAAATATACCTTGGTTAGAGAAGAGCTTGGGGCACTCTCTCTTCCAATGCCCTTTCTCACGACAATTGATACATATGTCATATGCCTTTGACTGTTGCGTTGAGACAACCTTTCCCTTTCCTTTGCCTTTCCCTTCTTTGGCAATGGGAACACTCTTAGTGTTCGTAGCTGCTTTGACGGCCTTTCCCTTCCCTTTCTTCCTTTTCCAACGTCCGGCACCTATGCCTTTCATCTGGGAAGTTGAAGCACTTCCAAACAATACCGAAGGCGTGGACTTCTTAGTCGTTGCCTCATATTGCACCAACATATTAATCAACTCATGAATGCCCTTCCAAGTGCGTTCATGTTGTAGTTGACAATAAATTGATCAAAGGAGGGTGGGAGTTACTGAAGGATCACATCTATGTATGTTTCATTATCGAGACCTGCTTTTAGATCCTCGAGCTTTTCCACCAGGGCAAGCATTTTAACCCCGTGCTCTTGTACAGAGGATCCTTCTATCATTTTGGTTCCAAAGAACGCCTTGGTCGCGATATACCTAGTATGCCGGTCCGGGACTGCATAGCAATCCTTAAGGCGAGCCATTATGGAAGGGACATCGTCTAGCCTTTCATACTGCTTCTGAATCTCATTCGTCATTGAAGCAAGTATGACGCTACGGACCTTCCGGTTATTCTTATGCCAAGTCTCGAACATCTCACGTTCTTCCGGCGTGGATCCTTCCGGTAAGGTCCTAGGGAGAGGCTCGTCCATGACGTAGCCTTGGTTCTCACAATCCAGGACTATCCTGAGATTACGCAACCAGTCGTTGTAATTGGTTCCATTGAATTTGTTTGTCTCAAGAATGGTTGAAAGTGGGTTCTTAGACATTTTTAAATCTACATTTAAAACAGAGTTCGCGATCAGCAGAATATAAAAGACGGTGGTTTGATAAAAAATTAAATGCATGGTCTTTAGTCATTTAATTCTCCCACTATTTATACGAAAACACGGTACTCTCAAACGTGATTTTTGGAAAATCCTTTCCTAGTGGGCTTGGGATCCACAACGATTTTTTCCATACCCCGCTTTTACGATTCACATGGAAAAAATCCTGTGGGAGGTATACGATACCATTCTCGTTCCACGAGATTCCCAAGACTATTGCCTCACCCTTTCACATGATCCCGAGGACTCCAAGCGAATCATGTTAATTGGGCGTTAGACCCGACCCGACCCAACCGACCGAGCCATAGACCCACTGTTAACCCCACGACTCGTGAGACAGGTAATAGTGGTCTATTTTTCATTCATGACATAGTGCAGCTTCTTTTAAGTACAATAACGTGCCACGACTCATGAGACCACGCTATTGACCTAAATCAGCTTCCTCACTATGCCATGGATTGGAAGGCATGGACAAACTCCTAGAGTTCATGTCCATTTTTACTAGGGTCTAATATTTGGACATTGGTCCAACCAATGTGAGAGTAGTAAAGACCGAGATCTCATAATATAATACTACTACACATTCATCCACAATGTGTAATAAATAAATGCATCCATAGCAGTTATATGATAAATAAAAACACCATTCATCCATCATAATAACCACATGCAAAATTAAAGCCTAGCACACCCCTGTTGGATGATCACGAGCCCGAATCCTATGCGATCCACTGAGCCCGCAGTGGATATATGGTCAATCTAGGGTTGGTCCTATACTATTACATTAATAGTAACCCAATCATCATTCTGATGGGCCTTGGTCTCTTTCTCTTTCTTCACTTCATGGAAACGCATTGGAATCTCCAGTCTGGGCTCTCCATGTGGACCTTCCTTCTTCTCCATCAATTACATAAAAGTAAAACCTCACTCCTATTCTACTCTCATCACATATTAAAAATAGAAACCTCGGCGAAAACCCGGGGGGAGTACATAATGAGGGGGATAGAATGCCTTATTATTCCAAAGCAACGAGAAACAGAGAAGGAGAAAGCAGTAAAAGAGGCACACAGGCCCAACATAAAATTAAACCATACATTCGGTCTAGGGCTCGTGATCATCCGTTCGCATCCAACACACATAATTATATGATCCAATCACATAATAATAATATGCCAATAATACATGATGACCAATCATAATTGTCCAAGATAAAACAAATAAATAAATCCGTAGCATGTGAAAATATGGCATAACCATTGGTAATAATATTTTCTCGTTTTAGGAAAACCTTTCCTCATTATTTTAAGTAAAATATTCCCGGACTCCAAATCCAATATATTTTACTTCCCAAAATAATGTCTTAGAAAATTAGACAAAATTGAACAAAAACTAATTTTCAGAATTAATTAAACAATTAAAATTGAAAATAAATAAAAAATTAAATAATAGAAATAGGGTAAAAAACCCTAGCAGCACCGGCCGCCGCCATCCGCAGCAGCCTGCCGCCCATGCGCGCGCGCGCCTGGTCGGCAGCAGGCCGCGCGGCCTGGTGTTCCGGCATGCTGTCATGCGCGCAGGCCCCCATGTCTGGCGCGCGCGCGGACTTTGCCTCGCACATCCGCGCGCGCGCGCGCATGGACGCGCCTGCCGGGTGCGCGCGCGCAGACATCCTCGTCTGCATGGCCGCGCGCCTGGAGGCGCCGCCTCTGTGCGCGCGCTTGCGCGCGGCCACTCTGGCCGCGCGTCCGGGCGCGCAGGCTTCCAGCACATAGGCCTGGCACGCGCGCGCGAGCTTCCCTGCCCGTTTGCCCACGCGCCCGGCCGACGGCCATGCCTGAGGCCCGGCCGCGCGTCCGCCTGGCGGGCTGCGCGCAGCCTTGCGCGTCTGGCCGGGCAAGAAAAATGAATGTTGGGGTAGTTTTTATTGTCAAATGAGAAAATAAGGATTTCTTGCCTTTTTAGGGGTATAAATAGGGAAAAGGTGCAGAAAATGTGCATTTTGGCGCCAAATTTCCCTCCTAAAATGTAGCAGTCAACGTCCCAAGACCGTTTGCAAGGGTTGACTAACGGCACGTGGTCACTCACGTGCCGTTTTCCGTTAAACTTAACGGCTTGGGACCATAAGTGTCAAAAAATTAGGGTTTTGGGACCAAAACTGTCGACAACCAAAAGCGCGGGACCAAAAGTGAGAATGGCCCTATCCTATGGGACCAAAAGTGTAATTTTGCCTATAAATATTTATTCTAGGCCTATTAAATTAATCCTCTAATAAATCTAATTTATTAGATTAATTCCTTTTATGAAATAATAGGAATTAATTCTCCAATAAAATAAATGACCCGATTAAATCCAATTTAATCATTCCTTTTCTCCAATATTTAATTCTAAATTAAATACTTGATGTGTGTGGACTGTGTGAGACTCTTTAGGTTCACCTTTTAGCTAGACTTGGTCGGATTCCTTGAATCCGTCCGTTACCATGGGTGGCCATCTAGCAACGGTCCATGGCACTAGAGACTAGGTGAAATTTCGGGGATGAACATTTAGGCTCTAACAGTACACTTGTCCTTCTGTCTAGGGTCTCACCACCTAGGGTCTAGGGCACGAAAAATGCAGGTACTCATTTTGGACCTAAGTGTCGGTCTGTCCTTACTAAACGCCGCAAGGGAAACCTTCCCTTCTGTTTAGTTACTGTGGCCATAGATTTTAGGGACAAGACACAGAGCATACGTGAGACTCAACTGTCAATGCCTTTTGACAGGAGACAGATCCTTTCTTGGAAACTACTGTCACTCTGTACATCAGAGTTGCACTACACATGGCTTATGACTACTCAAGTGCTTCTTGGCAATCTCTCACCATATCTAAGATACAGACTTGATATACAGGTAAACTCAGCAGTTCCTCAAGTCAAAGGACTTGGCCTGTACCTTTGGAACCAGGAATACACGTCATACCTTGCTGACCCTACCCAAGGTCCTCTGTAAAACGGTTCCCGCGAGTCACCTCAGTCAGCTGCTCCCTAGCAGGCTAACCCACTAACACTGCTTAGACGACCTTCGTCACCCATCGATGAAATACGACAGCAGATGCTTAGTGCAAGTCTCAAAGGGAATCTCGGTACCCATTTTCGAGATTCCTTGACTTGGAGATTTCCAGACTGATTCGGCGGGACTGATTTCATGGACCTACCTCCAAGTGTAGTCCCAGTCCTCGAAATAGGTTTTCAGTCCGTGGGCTTTGTTTGCGTAGTGAACAGATAGATATAAAGCAGTAAAGTGAACGCAAACAAAGTAATGCCAAAATGAATTTCACTTCTTTATTCATTAATAGTTTATCAAAGCACTGAAATTGTATAGACATCGGTTACATTTTGCCCGCCAAGATTGGCTATATGGTTACCTATTCTAACAGTTATGAGACACATGATACATGGACCATGTGGAGAGATGAATGTCAATGCTCCGTGCATGAAAAATGGAACTTGCAAGAAAAACTACCCTAACCCATTTGCACCATGCACCATACAAGGAACTGATTCTTATCCGACATATCGGCGTCACCATTATAGTAAGAGTATTGCTTTGGATCATAATTGTGATTTTGTTGTTGATAACAGGTAGGTGGTCCCATATAATCCATGGCTCCTATTGAAGTATGATTGTCATATTAATGTTGAGATCTGTAGCAGCATCAAAAGTATAAAGTACTTATATAAGTATGTCTACAAGGGACCTGATATGTTGTATTTGAGGTTCGCCCTGGGCCAAATTACGATGAGATTAGTCAATACGTTGACGGAAGATGGATTTGTGCTCCAGAGTCACTATGGAAGTGTTAGAATAGGTGACCAGAAAATCAATTGGATTGGTTGTTCTGGAAACTATTCGTCGATATTTATCAAACTATTATTATACTGATGGATAAAGTAAGTATTCATCACTGGCAAAATGTGTTTGTTGTGCTTACTACTTACATTGAATGTCGTTTCAATGTCACAGCAAATGCCCACAGACTGATTGGTTAAACCCATTGAGTTGAGTTGCGCATAGGTTGGCGGCTATGAAACCAACTCCTTGAGGGTCGGTCTGAAACGTTCCAAGTCGAGGACCTCGAGACTGGGCCTCGAGTCCCCTATAGAGACTTGCACTAAGTATTGCATTCATTGAGTGAGTGCCGAGTTTCATCGGTGCCAGACGTAGGTCGTCTATGCAATTTTAGTGGGTTAGTTGGCAAGGTAGTCGACTGACTGAACTGACTCATGGGAATCGTCATATGGAAGCCTTGGAGGCTTGGTCAGTATGACTGGAATTCCCGATTCCTATAGTACGGGATTAGTCCTCGGACTTGAGAAATCATGGCAGTCGCATGCATATGAAGGTTGTATCTTGGATCTGGCGAGAGGTGACCGTATCTTTAATATGGTCATTATAAGCCTTGTGCAGTGCAGTCGGAGTATGTAGTGAGGACGGTGAATTCCAAGATAGAATCTGTCCCCTGTCAGTATTTGATAGATATGTCTCCTATGCGCTTTGAGATGGTTTCGACTCATTAAGTCTACGGCCGTAGCGATTGGTCGATTAGGGAATGGTTCCCTAGGTTGATCAATAGAGTAAACGCGTCTCGAGTTTGTAGCATAGTTGCCCAGTCCAGGATGGGAGCCGACACCCAATTCCATGCCCTAGACTAAGGCCGAGAGATGGTCGACAGAAGGATTGTACCAGTATGGAATTCGGAGCCTAAATGTTCACGCCAACATTCACCTAGTCTCTAGTGTCGTGGACGTTGCTAGATGGTCACCCATGGTAACGAGCATTTATGATTAATGGTTAGTCAGAAATAATTAATTAAATTGGATTTAATTATTCAATTGTGTCGGACACAAGCCCAAGTCTAGCTGAGGGTGAACCTAAGAGTCACACACAATTACTATGGAAGTAGTGGAATTAATTCTGGAAGAAATGAATTAGTTTGATTGGATTTAAATTAATTCAAAGAGAATATAAATAATTGGATCATTTATTGGGAAAATCCATTGGATGGATGACCCAAGAATTAATTAATTTGATTAATTAATTTTGAGCTTAATACCTTTAAATTAATTAATTAATTCATTGGGTTTCATTTCATTCATTGATTGGATCAATTAATTAGTGTTTGAGCTTATGTTTATTTAATTGGATTAAATAAACTTTGGATTTCAATAAGGTTTAAAATTAATTAGATTAATTTAAAACCCATGGATCACTTGATTTAATTTGATTAAATCATGACCTGTCAAACCGGTCCATGACTTGAAATCAAAGCTCAAAGGTTTGATGCAAGTTTTAAGAGGAGTTGAAAGTCCTCCATGTAAGCAATGATGTGGCTCCATGTAAGCAATGATGTGGCTTGCCATGATGGCTAGGTGGTCTACATATTGTGCTAACATGGTTGGAGGTTGAGCACAAGTTGTGCATTAGTGTGTAGGTGGTTTTGGAAACTACCTACAACTACACAACACTTGTATACACTTTTCAACTCTCTAACTTGCACTCTCTAGCACACAAGCCACGAAATTTTTCAGTTTTTTCTCCTTCTTTTGAGTTCTCTTTGAATTGGATTCAAGATGAGAACATGAGAAATACGTATACACTAATCAATAGTGTAATACGTTTTTGATTTCTTCCTTTATCTAGCTTCTACCTAGCAGTAGATGTAGATTTTCTTCCATTGCTGTGGTGTGGACAAATTAGAGGGGTTCTAATTTGAATCCTAAGGTGAACGAAAAGGAACGAAGAGAGAATCAAAGCTTGTTGCCGTTGTACATGGGAAACGAAAAAGGTATGTTTCTATTAAAATTATTATACCTTTTTTGTTTCCTCCTCTAGCCACATGTTCAAGCATATTTTTCTGTATGTTATGATGCTTTTGAATACACCGAACGCCCGGGAATTCAAAGGGAACACCCCTTTGAAATCGTTTTTAAATTTCTTTTATTTTACGCTTCCGCCGCGTTCCCGGGCCGTACCAATTCTTTCAATGGTATCAGAGCCCGATTCGATATTGTGGCTTTAGGAATAACATGTTTTTATGTGATTAGCATGTTCAACATGTTTAATTTGCTTTTGGAAAGCATGTTTTACGGTTTAAAGCATGATTATGTGTTTAGAAAAATATGTGTTAATTTTGCTTTTAATTATGGATATCTATGCATTTTTTGAAAATTGGAATTTCTGTAAATGCATGTTTTAGTATCAGTTTTAATGATGAAATTTAAAAACAAAAAAAAATTGGGTTGAAAAAAATGCAGCAGGTAGTAGATGTCGGCAGCACAGTGCCAGCAGGCGCGCCCAGCGTGCGCGCTGGCCGGCCACGTGCGCTCATGCGCGCACGCAGGCGCCTGGCCAGCGTGCGCGCGCGTGCGGCCGGCAGCACGGTTTCGAACGGCTGGGCCGTTTTTGCCATTTTTACCTAGAAAATTGAATTTTCCACATTTCTGCATGTTTTCTGAAATGATTAATTTTGGCTTATTTTTAAATTAAATTGGATTTTTCTAAAATTAAATTGTGCCTTAGATTAATTTGGAAATGGTTTTCAAGCAAAAAAATATTTTTGGTACATTGGATGTATGATACTTGATATCCATTTTTAATTGCATGATTAATGTATATTTTTCTGCATATAATTATGTTGTTGTTGATGATATTGGATATTGTTTTAATAAATGCATTGGATGTATTTATTTGTTGGGCATGTTTATATTTGATATAAATGTGTATTAATTGTTTATTGGATAAACAATGGGGATGATCACAAAGCCCATGGCCCTTATGTATGGTTTACTTTTTGTTGGGTGAGGCCTGCGTGCCTCTTTGTTTTACTATTCTCTTTCTCTCTCTCATTTTTAGCCTTGAAATAATAAGGCTTGCTTTCTCCCTCCTATTGCCCTAACTTCTGATTGGGGTTTCTTATTTAAAGTTGTAATGAGTGTAGTTAGGTTGGTGAGGATTATTTTTATAATAAATTGTAAGGAAGCACTTCCATGGGGATGGAGGCCTAGAAGAGGCCCGTTAGACGGAGCCCACGATGGAGAGTCCAAAAGAACGAAGAGATGTTACAAGGCCCATTAGAATGATAATGGGTTATAATTTTGTAATAGTGTAGGCCACCTAGATTGACCATAGATCCACTGCGGGCTCAGTGGATCACATAGGGTTTGACTTGTGATCATCCAACAGGGGTGTGCTAGGCTTATTTTTTGCATGTGGTGTATGTTTTAATATTTGATGTATGATGTGTTTGGAATATATTCAATGTTAGAACTCAAGCATGCAAAACATTCTTAATGATGAGGGTCTCGGTCACAAATAAACTTAACTCTCACTTGGATGGTCCAAGTAAATATTAGGTCCATTAATGGATTAAAAAGTCAAATGCCTTCCATCCATAGCAATGTAGTGAGGAAGCTACTTTCATCCATTCGTGGTCTCACGAGTCGTGGCACGTTTGGAATGGAAGAAAGCTGCGCTATTGTTATGAACAAAGGAATATGCTCCTATTTCCCTATCTCACGAGTCGTGGGGGCGATACTTGAGATATTCATTTGGTTGATGGGTCGGGCCTAACGCTGAAGTAACATGATTCGCTTGGAGTCCTCGAGATCATGTGAAGAGGCGAGGCAAAATAACTGGGGATCTCATTCGATGAGAATGGTATAGGTTACTCCCACAAAGTCTTTTTCCGTGTGAATCGAAAAAGCGGGGCATGGACAATTGCGTTTGTGGACCTCAGGCCCACTTGGAAATGATTTCCCGGAACCCCATTTGAGAGTGATGGGCTTTCACAGAAATAGTGGGAGGGGTTAATAACTAAAGACCAAGTCTTAACTTGAACATAATATTACTATAATCTACTTTATATTTTTCTGCTTACATTTTGAATGTATATGTCTAAGAATCCACTAACGAAAATACTAAGAGGCTAATATGTTTAATGGAACAAACTACAACGACTGGCTGCGAAATCTTAAGATAGTCATAGATTTCGAGAACCAAACCTACATTCTGGATAAGGATCTTCCTCGGGCTTTGCCGGATGGGTCAATGCCTTAAGAACGCTTGGCGTTCGAGTAGATGCATGCTGACCACCGGCAGGTCTAGAGCATCGTACTGGCCTCGATGACTAACGAGATCCAGAAGCAGTACGATAGGCTAGATGATGTTGGCTCGATTATGCTTCATTCGCAAGATATCTATGCGGTCTCGGACTGGCAAGTTAGATATGCTGCAACGAAGGTATTATTCAGAGCTAAGATGACAGAAGGGTCGTCTGTACAAAAGCATGGAGTGATGATGCTATCCCTTGTGGAGAAGCTCAAAGACCTCCAAGCTAATCTTGAAAAAGAGACGTACATCGATGTGATCCTTCAGTCTCTTTCTACCTCCTTCGACCAATTTATTGACGATTGGATAAATATGTTGGTCCAGTACGAGGCAATGATTGAAAAATCTGCGTCGGCGGTACTAGTGGGAGAGGCTTTGACCTCAGAGCGAAAGGCGAGGGTGTCGGACGCTAGAAGAGGAAGAAAGTTAAGACAACATCAGCCCCTGCTAGCACTTCGAGTGATCCTGTTACACCGCTGGGCGGAGGTAAAGGAAAGAGAAAGAGGGTTTGGAGGTCAAAGTCGTAGATTCCAAAACATATGTGCATTAACTGCCGCGAAAAGGGACATTGGAAAGAGGAGTGTCCCAAGCCCTCTCCAATGAAGGTACATTTGAATTGAGTACCAATTATGATTATTGTTCTACTCTTTGGTATTGGATACCAGTTAATCATAATCTGCGAATGGTTTGCAGATGGTTATGAGTAGAAAGCCCAGACAGGTCCTAAGACTAAGCGATGGCAGGGCCATTGCTGTAAAAGGCTGAGGACTAGTTAAGCTTAGCATAGCAGTGATCATGTTAGGATAAAGTTTGAAGGGAAATATGTAACTTGGCATGAACGAAGTATGTTTTTATGTACTGTTGGACAGTTTTTTAATTACATACGTTTGATCAATAAAATTGCTTTATTTGACAAAGAATGACTATTCTTGTCTGGTAGGTGGGATACATAATTATCCTTAAACACTATCCCGTAATTGGACTATGAGTACTCAATATCAAATGAATTAAATGGATTAATCATGATAAACTTACGAATTTGGCATCCATAAGCTAGGATAGTTTTCCTTTCGTTAGGACGAGGAAGTTGGAAGATTCAAAGAGTGTAGCAATAGACAATTTGAGTCGACTAGCTCAAATCCTCTTTGAGATGGAAAGACTGTAAGGCTTCTTTGTTGGACAAAGTGAGCTTGCCAAAAGTCTATCGGATTGGATCCATTTGGACATTTCTAGGTTACTGAATACATAACACCAGAAGAGAGTTCACAAGTCTAAGGACCTTGTATAGGTTCGGGGAATTAGACTTGGAGTGTGAACCAGCTGATTGCAAATTAAACCTTTCGATTAGATCGAAGGGCGTGTATTCAGTACGAGTTCTTGAATATCCAGATGAGAATGGAATTCTCACTCAGTGGAATTCTTCCTGTAAGGACAATGGTTGAACGGTCTCTGATAAGGGAGAAATCGAACCTTGTTAGACTTGGTTCAATCAGGGTTTCACTGGACTACCTTAACGTCTAGATATGGACTTGAAAGGTTGCCAAGTTGAGAAACATGGCATTTTCTAATAGTCATGATCTAGTTGCCATATAGGATATGTTTGGCAAGCCTGCATCCTACAGAGTTCTTGAGTACATGGGATGGTCCCACATACGTCAAGGGACTAGTGGGAGACAATTAGACTAAATGTTTGATTTTTGCAGGTTTAATGTAGAATAATGCAAACATCATTTTGTTATTACATTATTCCACTAACTGATATTTCAGTCCTCCTAGGGATAACCAGAACCTTAGTAACTGGAGAGGCATAGGTTTCTAGGATATCCGGTCAATTGGATTACATCCAAAAGATACAAGGAGAGGCGATGGTTGGACATCGGGTTTGGATCAATGGCTTAGAGCTACTGGATCCGTCATGAAAATTCAAACTGGGTTTGAACTTTTGTATAACTGGAATATTCGTTTTGACGAGTTCATACGGAGTATGAATCGATCAGTAACAGGCTTTAGGGTCAGTGGAAGGATAGTTTTGTTCTAAGTGTTTAGTATGTAATGTCTTATTCATTTGGAATGAATTTAAGATATTAGGAAACACTGAAACACGAGCATTGTTCATGCAATTCTCCATGATAGGAATTGGATTCCTATGTACAGGGTAAGCTTTCAAGACTCAGTCACGCTAGACTGATGAGAAAGCTTAGATGTTTGAAATCCCATACGTCTTTGCCTTAGGCAGCATGAAATTTGTTTCGTGCATTGGACCTGATGTTGTGTATGCTTTGGGCATAACAACTGTTATTGGGCTTGTGCCGAGAAGCACTAGACAGCTGTTGAGAATATCTTTAATGCCTGAATAAGGATTAAAGAAGTGTCCTTCATGCACATTTTGTGGAGGGTTGATTCTGGAAGGCTATAGCGATACTAGCATCCAGAATCATGTGAATAACATTTAGTCTCAATATGTATATACATTTAGACTTAATGGTGAGTGTGGTGGCTTGAAAAGGTTTCAAGCAGGATACCACGACATGTCATTATGAAAAGTCGAATGTATGGCGATTTTTGGAAGTCATTTATGGAAAGTGGTTTGGACTGAAAACTACATCCATAGGATGGATGTGGTGCCTAGCACGGCCGAGCAGTAGTTGCCTTGGAGGCGAACAACTAGGCTTTGGCAAAAGCGTTTTGGGCCCGAGATCTCATCACAGATCCACAGAAAATTCTTAGACAACCACAATTTGCAGGCAGCAATGGTAGGAAGAGGTGACACGGTTGGACCATGTCACTTCGGCAGAGAAACATAATAGACCACGAGACCTGAGCCGGTATCGTAGATTGCTCATTTCTCAAGAAGGCTCTGAGCAACATGGGTAATTGCTTTGTGGTCAAATGGGAGATTGTTAAATTAGGTGATCAAAAAGTCAATTGGATTGGTTTGTTCTGGGAACTTTTCGTCGATCATTATCAAGCTAATATTATACTGATGGATAAAGTAAGTATTCATCACTGGAAAATGTGTTTTTTGTACTTACTACTTACATTGAATGCCGTTTCAATGTCACAGCAAATGCCCACAGACTGATTGGTTAAACCCATTGAGTTGAGCTGCGCATAGGTTGGCGGCTATGAAACTAACTCCTTGAGGGTCGGTCTGAAACGTTCCAAGTCGAGAACCTCGAGACTGGGTCTCGAGTGCCCTATAGAGACTTGCACTAAGTTATGCCTGTTAGAATAGGTGACCAGAAAGTCAATGGTATTGGCTGTTCTGAGAACCATTCGTCAATCTGTGAACAAGTATATTATGTTAATGAATGTAGTAAGGATTCATAGGCATGAGTTTGTTGTACTTACTGCTTGCATCGTTACGATGTCACAACAAACGCCCACAGACTGAAATAACATTTCGGGAAATTGGAACTACGCTTGGAGGTAGGTTCATGAAATCAATTTCGCCGAATTAGTCTGAAATACTCCAAGTCAAAGGAATCTCGAGACAGGGCATCGAGAATCTATTTGAGACTTGCACTAAGCATCTGCTGTCGTGTTTCATCGACGGGTGACGAGGATCGTCTAAGCAGTGTTAGTGGGTCGGCCTGCTGGGAGCGGCCGACTGAGGTGACTCGCGGGAATCGTCATATAGAAGCTACTCGGGCTTGGTCGGTATGACTCGTATTCCCGGTTCCGATAGTACGGGATTAGTCCTCGGACTTGAGGATCACGGCAGTCCCCTACATACTAAGGCTGTATCTTGGATCTGGTGAAATTTGACCGATTATATCACATGGTCATCATAAGCCTCGTCCAGTGCAGTCGGAGTATGTAAGAACGGTGAATTCCAAGATAGGATCTGTCCCCTGTCAAAGGATATGACAGCAAGATCTCCTATGCGCTCGGAGATGGTTTAGACTCACAAAGTCTATGGCCATAGCACTTGATGTAGTGGGAAAGGATTTCCTACGTCGAGTTAAACCTATCTCGAGCATTATGCATAGTTGCCTAGTCAACGATGGGAACCGACCCTAGACTAAAGGCCGGGAGACAGGCGACAGTAGGACCGTACCCGTACGTATCGAGCGTCGGTAGGACCGCACCTGCGTATAACTCGGAGCCTAAATGTTCACACCATAAATTCACCTAGTCTCTAGTGCCATGGACCGTTGCTAGATGGCCACCCATGGTAACGGACTACTTTAGTTATGAAATAATGAAAAGTAGGTCCAAGTCTAGCTGAAAGGTGAACTAAAAGAGTCACACCCGCTACACCAAATGAAAGGGAATTTAATTTGGAATTAATTCCGGGAGAAGGTTTAATTTAAATGGAATTTAAATTATACTTCTTGGAGATACAAGCCTCGATGTATTATTTGGAATAATCGGCTTGAGTTCATAAATTAGATTTATGAATTTTACAAAGCATGGGCTTTCCTTTTAATTAGATTAAAAGGGTGAATTAATTAATTAATGGGCTTAGTATATTAAATAGGATTTAATATAAAGTCCATGGGACTATTTAATTTAGAATTAAATAATCCCATTCCATGGAATTAATTAATGGCTTGGTATTAAATAGGATTTAATATAAAAGTCCATGGACTATTTAATTTGGAATTAAATAAAGTCCATTCCATTAATTAATGGGCTTAGTATATTAAATAGGATTTTAATATAAAGTCCATGGGAATATTTAATTTAGAATTAAATAGGCCCATTCCATAAAGCCCATCAAAATGGATGGACAAGATTTGATCTAGAGAATGATGAGATGAAGGGCCATGATTAATTGACTTAATCAAAGCCTAATTTGACTAGGATTTGACTAGGTCAAAATCCTAGTCAAAGTGTGTCTCTTTGGAAGAGTTTGAGAAGGAATAGGAATTCATCTTCTATAAATACTTAAAAAAACACACACTTACACCTAGTATTCTCTACAACTCTCATCTCTCATCACTCTCAAGATTTTCGTCCATCCCCTCTTCTTTTCTCCAAGATTTCTATTTTGTTCTTCTTGATTTATTCAAGGTAGAACATAAGAGACGCCGGTTGCGTTAATTGATAGCGTGTACCGATGTCTCTTCTCCCCAAATTACTTCTTGCTAGCACAAGGGTTGTTTGCTTCCGGTGGAGCGAGTGAGATGATTTAGAGGGTCTCTTATTTGAGATCTTGGTGCAAAAACGGGGAACAATGCGTGTAGCCGAAACGAAGACAAAACTACAACCGGGTAGGTTCTTTAATTTCGTTTTTCCGGTTTCAATTCTATGGCCTCCATGTTGTGTTTTATTGAACATGAGATACACCGAACGCCCGGGAGAATCAAGGGCACACCCCTTGATTCGTTTATGTATATTATGCATGATTTAAATTCGATTTAATTATGCTTTGTAATTTTATTACGCATTCTTTCGCGCTTACCGCTATACGCGTTAATCTCCCGGGCCGATCCACCGATTTCTTTCAATGCCCGGGAGATTAACGCGAATAGCGGAAGCGCGAAATAGTGCGTAATAAAAATTACAAAGCATAATTTAAATGGAATTTAAATCATGCATAACATACATAAACGAATCAAGGGGTGTGCCCTTGATTCTCCCGGGCGTTCGGTGTATCTCATGTTCAATAAAACACAACATGGAGGTCATAGAATTGAAACCGAAAAAACGAAATTAAAGAACCTACCCGGTTGTAGTTTTGTCTTCGTTCTGCTACATGCATTGTTTCCCGTTTTGCACCAAGATCTCAAGAAGAGACCCTCTAAATCATCTCACTCGCTCCACCGGAAAGCAAACAACCCTTGTGCTAGCAAGAAATTATTTGGGGAGAAGAGACATCGATACACGCTATGAATTAACGCAATCAATGTCTCTTATGTTCTTAACTTGAATAAAATCAAGAAGAACAAAGTATATTTCTTGGAGAGAAGAAAGAGGGTGGACGAAATCTTGAGAGGGAATGAGAGATGAGAGTTGTAGAGAATAGTAGGTGTGAGTGTGTGTTTTTTGAGTATTTATAGAAGATGGAATTCCTATTCCTTCTCAAACTCTTCCAAAGAGACACACTTTGACTAGGATTTTGACCTAGTCAAATCCTAGTCAAATTAGGCTTTGATTAAGTCAAATTAATCATGGCCCTTCATCTCATCATTCTCTAGATCAAATCTTGTCCATCCATTTTGATGGCTTTATGGAATGGGCCTATTTAATTCTAAATTAAATATTCCCATGGACTTTATAATTAAATCATATTTAATATATTAAGCCCATTAATTAATTAATGGAAAGGACTTATTTAATTCTAAATTAAATAGTCCCATGGACTTTATATTAAATCCTATTTAATATATCGAGCCCATTAATTAATTCCATAGAATGGGATTATTAAATTCTAAATTAAATAGTCCCATGGACTTTATATTAAATCCTATTTAATATACCAAGCCCACTAATTAATTAATTCACCCTTTTAATCTAATTAAAGGGAAAGCCCATGCTTTACAAAATTCATAAATCTAATTTATGAACTCAAGCCCGATTATTGCAAATAATTCATCGAGGCTTGAATCTCCAAGAAGTATAATTTAATTCCATTAAATTAAACCTTCTCCTGGAATTAAATTTCAAATTAATTCCCTTTCATTTGGTGTAGCGGGTGTGACTCTTTAGGTTCACCTTTCAGCTAGACTTGGACCTACTTTTTGTTATTTCATAACCAAAGTAGTCCGTTACCATGGGTGGCCATCTAGCAACGGTCCATGGCACTAGAGACTAGGTGAATTTATGGTGTGAACATTTAGGCTCCGAGTTATACGCAGGTGCGGTCCTACCGACGCTCGATACGTACGGGTACGGTCCTACTGTCGCCTGTCTCCCGGCCTTTAGTCTAGGGGTCGGTTCCCATCGTTGACTAGGCAACTATGCATAATGCTCAAGATAGGTTTAACTCGACGTAGGAAATCCTTTCCACTACATCAAGTGCTATGGCCATAGACTTTGTGAGTCTAAACCATCTCCGAGCGCATAGGAGATCTTGCTATATCATATCCTTTGACAGGGGACAGATCCTATCTTGGAATACACCGTTCTTACATACTCCGACTGCACTGGACGAGGCTTATGATGACCATGTAATATAATCTGTCAAATTTCACCAGATCCAAGATACAACCTTAGTATGTAGGGGACTGCCGTGATCCTCAAGTCCGAGGACTAAAATCCCGTACTATCAGAACCGGGAATACGAGTCATAAACGACCAAAGCCCGAGTGGCTTCCATATGACGATTCCCGTGAGCCACCTCAGTCGGCCGCTCCCGCAGCAGGCCGACCCACTAACACTGCTTAGACGATCCTCGTCACCCGTCGATGAAACACGACAGCAGATGCTTAGTGCAAGTCTCAAATGGATTCTCGATGCCCTGTCTCGAGATTCCTTTGACTTGGAGTATTTCAGACTGATTCGGCGAAACTGATTTCATGAACCTACCTCCAAGCGTAGTTCCAATTTCCCGAAATGTTATTTCAGTCTGTGGGCATTTGTTGTGACATCGTAACGATGCAAGCAGTAAGTACAACAAACTCATGCCTATGAATCCTTACTACATTCATTCAACATAATATTACTCATTCACAGATTGACGAATGGTTTCTCAGAACAGCCAATATCATTGACTTTCTGGTCACCTATTCTAACAATCTCCCACTTGACCAATAAGTCAATTACCCACTTTGTTCAGAATCCCTCTGAGTATGAGTAATCTACGATACCGACTAAGGTATTGTGGGTCCGCTTATATTTCCTTGCGAAGCAATACGGTCTAACCCGTGTTACCTCTATCCACCATTGCCTCTTAGAGATGGTGGTTGTCTAAGAATATTTTCGTGGATCTTGTGATGAGATCTCGTGCCAATACTCCCATAGTCAAGTTGCCTGCCATATAGGCGAACGTGGCTTGGTCGTGCTAGGCGCCACGTCCATCCTATGGACGCGGTCTTCATCAGTGACCACTATCCGATGCATTCGTCATTGGGCCTGACTGTGCATACCTTTGAGACTAACTGGTTTTCACTTATGCTCTGGAAGCTAGTATCGCTTTAGCCTTCCAAAGCAACTCTCAATAGACGGTGCATTATGAACACATCTTTAGTCCTTATTCAGGTACTAAGGATTCTTCTTGATTGCTGTCTTCAACCCCTCAGTGCATTACCGATTTATGTTGAGCCATGCTAGAAGCACTCTCAACATCGGTTCCTATGCACCGAGTAAACATATCATATGCTTGCCTAGGGTTAAGACGTAGGGGATACTCAACATCCAAGCCTTCTCATTAGTCCACTGTGACTAAGTCTTGAATGGCTTGATGCTTTATGCATAGTATCCATGTTTTCTCATCAGTCTTACTATGACTGAGTCTCGAACAACTTGTCCCTCTACATATATGAGTTTTTCTCATCAATCCACCATGACTGAGTCTTTGAAAAGCTCAATTCATGATATGTATGTGGGAATCCTAAAATGTCATGGAGAATTTTCGTGAGTTACGGTTTGTGTTTTAGTGATTCCTAATGCCTTGAATTCATCTATGAATCAAGATATTACACACTTAAACACTTGGAACGCCATTTCTACTCCCACTGATCACCTACGTTGTTTAAGACCGAGTCATGCTCTGTATGAGCTCGTCAAAACGAATATTCCAGTTATGCGGTGTTCCAAACCTTGTTTGAATTTCCTAGTGGATTCTATGGCTCCTCTCCATAAATCCCACTACGATGTCCAACATCACGTTCCGCAGGTCATTTGGATTACTATCCAAATTTGACGAACATATCCCGATCACTCGTACCTCTTACGACATTCGGGTTCGTTCTTAAGGGGACTTGGAATATGATCAATTTAACTAAGAAATGCAATTATAAGCATCATTTAGCATTATTCGGTCGTAAACCTACACAAACCAGACACCGAGTCTAATTTGTCTCCCACTAGTCCTTGACGTATGTAGGATCCTTCTACATGCTCAAGGACTTTGTCGGGACATAGGCTTGCCAAACCGTGGCTCCTTGTGCATGACTCCTAGCAAAGTGCCATGTTCCTTACGTTGGCAATTTTGAGTCTACGTCTACACGGGCTAAGGTAATTGGGCGAAACTTCGATCGATCTTCGTGTAACGAGATTCGATCGTTCCCTTTATCAAAGACCGTCATACTTGGCCTTTACAGGAAACGTTTCATTGAGAATTCTATTCTCAACTTGGATGCTCAAGAGCTCCCACTAAATACACGGCCTTTTCGATCCTATCGAAATAGGTTTAATTTAGCAACCATTTATGGTTTACCTCCTTAAGTCTAATTCCCAAACCTCCTATGGGACCTTTAGACTTTTGAACCCTCTTATGGTTTTGTGTATTAGTAACCTACAGTTGTCTTATTGGCTCCCTTCCAATAGACTATTTGGCAAGCCTACTTTTGTCCAACAAAGAGCTTCCGGACTTTCTTCTTCATAAAAGACTTGTAAATTTAGTCGATTCGAATCATCTATTTCTAGATTCATCGAACTTTCCAATTTACTTATCTTTTAATAAGAAGAAAACGTCCTATCTTGTTGTAGATGCAAATCTGTAAGTTGGTCTTGATTAATCCATTTAAATAATTGAATTTTGAGTATCCAAACCTTTTATGGGATGGTATTTTAGGAATTCACGTGTAACTACTAGCAAACATGAATCAATATTCAATAATTTTGTTTGATCAAATATGTATGTTTATAAAACCTTTGTCCAACAAAGAGACATACTTTTGATCATGCTAGGTTACGTAATTCCTATATTATCCTAACATGATCACGATTATGGGCCTAACAAGTCTCTAGTCCTTTTCATCAATAGACCTTGCCATTGTTGAATCCTAGAACTGTTCTTGGCTTTTAAGTCCTTATTCACTTTTTGCAAACCACCCGCAGATTAGTGATAGGAACGGTATCAAATACCAAAAAGTGATCATGTCAATACTCAATATCAAATTTTACCTACATTGGAGAGAGGTTTAGGATGCTCCCCTTTTCAATGGCCCTCTTTTACGACAGTGAATGCTTACGTTCTTAGAAATCTATGAACTTGACTGCTTGAACCTTTTGCTCTTTCCTTTACCTCCACCTTGTGTTGTAAAGGAACAGCACTTTAAGTGCTTAATAGTTGATGTCACCTTACCCTTCTTCCTCTTTTGGCGTCTGGCACCCTTGCCTTTCACCATGGAGGTTGAAAGCCTCTCCTACTAGTACTGACGGTGCAGATTTTGCAATCATTGCCTCGTACTAGGCCAACATAATTACCAACCTATGAAGATCTTTTCTAAGCTCGTTCATGTTTATAATTAAATGGTTCGTAGGAGGGAGGAAGAGACTGAAGGATCATGTCAATGTACGTCTCTTTTTCAAGACTGGCGTGGAGGTCTTTTGAGCTTCTCCACTAGGGATTGCATCAATCACTCCATGTTCTTTGTACTGACATCCCTTCCGTCATCTTAGCTCCAAACATGCCTTAGTTGCATTTTACCCCACAATGCTGGTCCAGGACCATATAGACATGATGCAAACGAAGCATAGTTTGAGCCAACATCATTATATCCTACTTGCCGGTGGTCATCCTTCAACTTTTGAACGCCAAGCGTTGCGTTAGTTGTCGACCCCTCCGGCAAGCACTGAGGAACATCCTCATCCGGTTATGTGAGTTAAGGTTCTGGAAATCTAAGGCCATCTTAAGATTTCGCAATCAATTCGTGTAATTGGTTCCCTTTTAATGAGCCTCTTAGTGATGTGTTTGGTGGATTCTTAGACATTCACAACATATATGTAAAGCAGAAAATAATAAGTAGAGTGAAGTAATATTTTGGTTAAGTCTCGGTCTTTAGTCCTTAACCTCTCCCACTATTTCTACGAAATCACGGCACTCTCAAACGTTGTTTTTGGGAAATCCTTTCCTAGTGGGTCTCGGGATCCACAGCGATCTCCCCCATACCCCGCTTTTACGATTCGCATGGGAAAAGAACCCGTGGGAGGTATTCCATACCATTCTCGTTCCACGAGATTCCCAAGATAATTGCCTCACCCTTTCACGTGATCCTGAGGACTCCAAGCGAATCACGTTATTCGGGCGTTAGACCCGACCTAATCAACCGATTCATAGACTCACTCTAGCTCCACGACTCGTGAGACAGGTAACAACAGTCTACTCATCGTTCATGACAAAGTGCAGCTTCTTTTAAGCACGATAGTCGTGCCACGACTCGTGAGACCACGCTATCGGCCTAAAAAGATCTTCCTCACTTTTGCCATGGATGGAAGGCTTGGACAGACTCCCAGAGTCCTAGTCCATTTATTAAGGGTCTATAATTTAACTTGGTTCAACCAAGTGAGAGTTTTGATAGAACGAGACCTCATCACATATATTAAGTATTGCATTGGATGCGTTATGGCAGAAATATTCTAAGCGTGAATGTAACCATACATAAAGCATATAGAATAATCATAAGCATATAATACGCATCGCATGCAAAATAAAGCCTAGCACGCCCCTGTAGGATGATCACAAGCCCAAACCTATGCGACCCACCACTGAGCCCGCAGTAGATCTATGGTCAATCTAAGGGTAGGCCCTACACTATTACAAGATTTAATAACCCATTACATGCAATGGGCCTTGTAAGTCCTCTTTATCTTCTTGGGCTCTCCATCGTGGGCCTACACCGGGCTTCTTCTCCATGGATCCTCCGTGGGCCATCTGATGGCAACCTCCATGGGCCTCCAACACCTTGGGCTTGTCTTCTCTCTGCAGCTTTTACTTACAAAAAAAATAAAACCACACCACTAATTCTACTCTCATTACATCATAAAATAAGAAACCCCAATTAAACATTTGGGGGGAGTACATTGGGAGGGAGAGAGAAAACCTTATTATTCCAAGGCACTAGAAGAGAGACAGAGAGGAAAATAAAGAGGCACACAGGCCACAACCCAACAAATAAATGTAAATAAACCATACATGCGGTCTAGGGGCTTTGTGATCATCCTTTGTCAAATCAATTAACACAAATAGCACAAATACATATCCCACGTAAAATATGCTATACCAACATCCATGATAATCCATACCATATAAAATAAATGCAGAAACTACATGTAAAGTATCCACACCAAACATTGGATAATAGTGCAACCTATGCACAACGATTTTTGTTGGAAAAACCTTTTCCATAATTAACAAGGCAATATTAATTTTATGAAATATAAAATCTCAATCAAAATTAAAATGCCCCAAGTTAATTAATTCAGAAAAATTCTCAAAAATTACACAGAAAAATCAAATTTTCTGAAACACAAAAATCAACAATTCAAGAATATGCACATTTATTCAAGAATTCCAAAATCTAACATTCGTCCAATATTAATACATGTTAAGATCTACTAATGCTCAAACCATAAAATAACCATGATGTCCAACATCATAAAACGCAGAAATTATTGCGAAATTTTCACATATGAATTTTGATCATTGGTGCAACCATTGCAAAAATTAAATCTTGTTAGGAAACCCTTTCCTCATCAACCAAGCAATATTTATTTTAGGAAATTTCAAATCTCAAAAAATAAATATTCTAAATCAACGGGTTCAGAATAATTCATAAAAATATCATAAAAATAATTTAGTAAAAAATAGTTTTGAAAAACGAGCGAAAAACGGGAGAGAAACGGAAAACGGCACAGCCGGCAGGCAAGGCGCACGCGCGCACGCTCACGGGCGCCCATCCCTGCGCGAGGCCGCGCACGCTGGGCGCGCTGGCCGGGCGCGCGCAGGCCCCTGCCTGCACGCGCGCGCCAGCGTGCTGCTGCTGCCGGACTCGCCGTTTTTCACTCTTTTTTCGAATTTTTCATGCTATTTTCTGAACCACAAGATAAATTCAACTCTAGAAACATGTATTAACACATTCAAGAAAACCAAGATCCAAAATCCCATGCAAAATTAAACGCCAATAAATATCTACGATAAACATGCTATAAACGTAAATTAAAACACGTTTATCATGCTTAAACGCACATAGCACATAGAATTCTAGGCCTATACACTGAATCGGGCTCTGATACCACTGAAAGAAATCGGTGGATCGGCCCGGGAGATTAACGCGAATAGTGGAAGCGCGAAATAGTGCGTAATAAAAATTACAAAGCATAATTAAATGGAATTTAAATCATGCATAACATACATAAACGAATCAAGGGGTGTGCCCTTGATTCTCCCGGGCGTTCGGTGTATCTCATGTTTCAATAAAACACAACATGGAGGCCATAGAATTGAAACCGAAAAAACGAAATTAAAGAACCTACCCGGTTGTAGTTTTGTCTTCGTTCGGCTACATGCATTGTTCCCCGTTTTGCATCAAGATCTCAAGAAGAGACCCTCTAAATCATCTCACTCGCTCCACCGGAAAGCAAACAACCCTTGTGCTAGCAAGAAATTATTTGGGGAGAAGAGACATCGATACACGCTATGAATTAACGCAATCAATGTCTCTTATGTTCTTAACTTGAACAAAATCAAGAAGAACAAAGTATATTTCTTGGAGAGAAGAAAGAGGGTGGACGAAATCTTGAGAGGGAATGAGAGATGAGAGTTGTAGAGAATAGTAGGTGTGAGTGTGTGTTTTTTGAGTATTTTATAGAAGATGGAATTCCTATTCCTTCTCAAACTCTTCCAAAGAGACACACTTTGACTAGGATTTTGACCTAGTCAAATCCTAGTCAAATTAGGCTTTGATTAAGTCAAATTAATCATGGCCCTTCATCTCATCATTCTCTAGATCAAATCTTGTCCATCCATTTTGATGGGCTTTATGGAATGGGCCTATTTAATTCTAAATTAAATATTCCCATGGACTTTATATTAAATCATATTTAATATACTAAGCCCATTAATTAATTAATGGAAAGGACTTATTTAATTCTAAATTAAATAGTCCCATGGACTTTATATTAAATCCTATTTAATATATCAAGCCCATTAATTAATTCCATAGAATGGGATTATTAAATTCTAAATTAAATAGTCCCATGGACTTTATATTAAATCCTATTTAATATACCAAGCCCACTAATTAATTAATTCACCCTTTTAATCTAATTAAAGGGAAAGCCCATGCTTTACAAAATTCATAAATCTAATTTATGAACTCAAGCCCGATTATTGCAAATAATTCATCGAGGCTTGAATCTCCAAGAAGTATAATTTAATTCCATTAAATTAAACCTTCTTCCAGAATTAATTCCAAATTAATTCCCTTTCATTTGGTGTAGCGGGTGTGACTCTTTAGGTTCACCTTTCAGCTAGACTTGGACCTACTTTTTGTTATTTCATAACCAAAGTAGTCCGTTACCATGGGTGGCCATCTAGCAACGGTCCATGGCACTAGAGACTAGGTGAATTTATGGTGTGAACATTTAGGCTCCGAGTTATACGCAGGTGCGGTCCTACCGACGCTTGATACGTACGGGTACGGTCCTACTGTCGCCTGTCTCCCGGCCTTTAGTCTAGGGGTCGGTTCCCATCGTTGACTAGGCAACTATGCATAATGCTCGAGATAGGTTTAACTCGACGTAGGAAATCCTTTCCCACTTCATCAAGTGCTATGGCCATAGACTTTGTGAGTCTAAACCATCTCCGAGCGCATAGGAGATCTTGCTGTCATATCCTTTGACAGGGGACAGATACTATCTTGGAATACACCGTTCTTACATACTCCGACTACACTGGACGAGGCTTATGATGACCATGTAATATAATCGGTCAAATTTCACCAGATCCAAGATACAACCTTAGTATGTAGGGGACTGCCGTGATCCTCAAGTCCGAGGACTAATCCCGTACTATCGGAACCGGGAATACGAGTCATACCGACCAAGCCCGAGTGGCTTCCATATGACGATTCCCGCGAGTCACCTCAGTCGGCCGCTCCCCAGCAGGCCGACCCACTAACACTGCTTAGATGATCCTCGTCACCCGTCGATGAAACACGACAGCAGATGCTTAGTGCAAGTCTCAAATGGATTCTCGATGCCCTGTCTCGAGATTCCTTTGACTTGGAGTATTTCAGACTGATTCGGCGAAACTGATTTCATGAACCTACCTCCAAGCGTAGTTCCAATTTCCCGAAATGTTATTTCAGTCTGTGGGCGTTTGTTGTGACATCGTAACGATGCAAGCAGTAAGTACAACAAACTCATGCCTATGAATCCTTACTACATTCATCAACATAATATTACTCGTTCACAGATTGACGAATGGTTCTCAGAACAGCCAATACCATTGACTTTCTGGTCACCTATTCTAACAGTGAGGATGGTGGATTTCAAGATAGAATTTGTCCCCTGTCAGTAGTTGATAGCTATATCTCCTATGCGCTTTGAGGTGGTTTCGACTCATTAACTCTACGGCCGTAGCGATTGGTCGAGTAGGGAATAGTTCCCTAGGTTGATCAATAGAGTAAACGCGTCTCGAGTTTGGAGCATAGTTGCCTAGTCCAGGATGGGAACCGACACCCAATTCCATGCCCTAAACTAAGGCCGGGAGATGGTCGATGGAAGGACTGTACCTGTATGGAATTCGGAGCCTAAATGTTCACGCCAACATTCACCTAGTCTCTAGTGCCGTGGACCGCTGCAAGATGGCCACCCATGGTAACGGGCATTCCTGATTAATGGTTAATCAGAAATAATTAATTAAATTGGATTTAATTAGTCAATTGTGTTGGACACAAGCCCAAGTCTAGCTGAGGGGGAACCTAAAGAGTCACACACTAATCACTATGGAAGTAGTGGAATTAATTTGGAATTAATTTTGGAAGAAGTGAATTAGTTTAATTGGATTAAATTAATTCAATGAGAATATAAATGATTCGATCATTTATTGGGAAAATCCATTGGATAGATGATCTAAGAATTAATTAATTTGATTAATTAATTTTGGGCTTAATAACTTTAAATTAATTGGATTAATTTATTGGGTTTCATTTAATTAATTGATTGGATCAATTAATTAGTGTTTGAGCTTATGTTTATTTAATTGGTTTAAATAAACTTTTGGATTTCACTAAGGTTGAAAATTAATTGGATTAATTTAAAACCCATGGATCACTTGATTTAATTTGATTAAATCAAGACCTGTCAAAACCGGTCCATGACTTGAAATCAAAGCTCAAAGGTTTGATGCAAGTTTAAGAGGAGTTGAAAGTCCTCCATGTAAGCAATGATGTGGCTCCATGTAAGCAATGATGTGGCTGGCCATGATGGCTAGGTGGTCCACATATTGTGCTAACATGGTTAGAGGTTGAGCACAAGTTGTGCATTAGTGTGTAGGTGGTTTTTGGAAACTACCTACAACTACACAACACATGTATACACTATTCAACTTCATAACTTGCACTCTCTAGCACACAAGTCACGAAATTTCCAGCTTTTTTCTCCTTCTTTTGAGTTCTCTTTGAATTGGATTCAAGATGAGAACATGAGAAATACGTATACACTAATCAATAGTGTAATACGTTTTTCGTCTCTTTCTTGATCTAGCTTCTACCTAGCAGTAGATGTAGATTTGCTTCCATTGATGTGGTGTGGACAAATTAGAGGGGTTCTTATTTGAATCCTAAGGTGAACGGAAAGGAACGAAGAGAGAATCAAAGCTTGTTGCCGTTGTACATGTGGAACGAAAAAGGTATGTTTCTATTTAAATTATTGTACCTTTTTTGTTTCCTCCTCTAGCCACATGTTCAAGCATATTTTTCTGTATGTTATGATGCTTTTGAATACACTGAACGCCGAGAATTCAAAGGGAACACCCCTTTGAAATCGTTTTTAAATTTCTTTTATTGTACGCTTCCGCCGCGTTCTCGGGCCGTACCGATTCTTTCAGGAAGATATATAAGTTCCCAATAAACAAAATATATCCATCAGTTATACGATTACAAATTCATCTTCCAAGTATGCAACAGGTTCAATTTTACAGTTTTCAGAGGATTTCTGATGTGCTATCAGATGAACGAAATTCTCGGACAATGTTAACTGAGTTATTTAGAGTTTACAATGAAGGCCAAGAACCTAAACAATATTTTGTTAGAATAGGTGACCATGTAAGCCAATTTTGGCAGGAATATGTAACCTATGTCTAGACAATTCTTTGGTATTTGATAAAACATTTATGAATAAAGAAGTGAAAATTCAAATGGCAATACTTTGTTTACGTTCACTTATCTGCATTTACATTTCTGTTAACTACGCAAACAAAGCCCACGGACTGAGAAACGATTTCGGGGACTGGTACTACGCTTGGAGGTAGGTCCATGAAATCAGTCTCGCCGAATCAGTCCGGAAATCTCCAAGTCAAGGAATCCCGAAAATGGGTATCGGGACTCCCTTTGAGACTTGCACTAAGCATCTGCTGTCGTATTTTATCGACGGGTGACGAAGGTCGTCTAAGCAGTGTTAGTGGGTCAGCGTGCTAGGAAGCAGCTGACTAAGGTGACTCGCGGGAACCGTCTTACGGAGGACCTTGAGTATGGTCAGCAAGGTATGACATGTATTCCCGGTTCCAACGGTACAGGCCAAGTCCTTTGACTTGAGGAACTGCTGAGTTTACCTGTGCATCAGGTCTGTATCTTAGATATGGTGAGAGATTGCTAAAATACTCTTGAGTAGTCATAAGCCATGTCTAGTGCAGCTCGGGTGTACAAAAGTGACAGTAGTTTCCAAAAAAAGGATCTGTCTCCTGTCAAAAGGTGTTTGACAGTTGAGTCTCATGTATGCTCTATGTCTTGTCCCTGAAATCTGTGGCCACAGTAACTGAACAGAAGGGAAAGGTTTCCCTTGCGGCGTTTAGTAAGGACAGACCGACACTTAGGTCCAAAATGGGTACCTGCTTTTTCCGTGCCCTAGACTCTAAGTGATGAGACCGAAGACAGAAGGACAAGTGTACTGTTAGAGCCTAAATGTTCATCCCCGAATATTTCACCTAGTCTCTAGTGCCATGGACCGTTGCTAGATGGCCACCCATGGTAACGGGCGGATTCTAGGAATCCGACCAAGTCTAGCTGAATGGTGAACCTAAAGAGTCACACACTATCCACACACACTTAGTATTTAATTTGGAATTAAATATTGGAGTAAAGGAATGATTAAATTAGATTTAATCGGGTCCTATATTTTTCTTGGAGAAATTAATTCCTTCTATTTGATAAAGGGAATTAAATTAATAAATAGGATTTATTAAAAGGGTTGATTTAATGGGCTTAGAATAAATAATAATATTTATTTATTATATTATATTTATTCTTTTAGCCTTTTGGAATATTTAATGGGATTTAAATATTCCATTAAATTAAAATCAACGGTTGAGATGGAAAGGGAGATGGAAGGCTAGGATTCGTTTGGCTAGGTCAAACACTAGTTTGACTAGGACTTTGACTAGGTCAAAATCCTAGTCAAATTAGAGTTCTTAGAGTTGGAGTTTAAAAGAGGATTAAACTCCTCCTCTATATAAACCTCTAGCTTCCAACAATTGTAGGATGATGATTCTTGAAAACACACACAACACACACTCTCCCCTTCTTCCTACCTCTCTTCCGCCCCTCTCTCTTTCTCCAACAAAGAAAGTATTTTTTTTTTCTTAGTGTTTTTTGTTCTTGGAACATCAAGAACTTAGACGAACCAATACCGTTAATTGATAACGTGTTATTGATTCGTCCACTCCAAAAATTATACACTTGTTCATTGCTAGCACGACGTGCAAGATACGTGCGTGGATCGTGTGTCACGATTTGGATGGTCTCAAGAACGAGATCTCGGTGCAAAACGGGGAACAACGCGAGTAGCCGTTGAAGACGAAAACGACAACGGGTAGGTCTCGTTTTATTTTTCGTCCCTCTTTAATTTTCAACTCTATGGCCTCCATGATTTTCTTATTTGTTATATGATCATGAGATACACCGAACGCCCGGGAACCTCAAGGGCACACTCCTTGAGCGTGTTCTTTTCAATTAAAAGCATGCCTTTTATTTTTGTAAATTTATTTTTATCGCGCTTCCGCATTCGCGCAATTCCCGGGACGATCCACCGATTTCTTTCAGTGGTATCAGAGCCCGGTTCGGTGTATAGGCCTAGGGTTTATGTGCGTTATAAGCATGAAACGTGAAATTGACATGTTTTTATTAAATCTTGTATTTTTTTGATTTTAAGCATGTTGGTTTTATTGCTTTTAATTCGTGTGAATTTCTGAATGTTGGTATTTTTCTGTTTTTCTTGGGAAACGGGGTGGAAAATTGAACGGAAAACGAGAAACGACGCAGAGCCGCACGCTGCCGGCAGGGCAGACGCGCGCAGGCAAGGGAGGCCTGCGCGCGCCCGCCCAGCCGGTCGCGCAGGGGCAGCGTGCAGGCGCGCGCGCACTCAAAAAGGGTGTCTGCGCGCGCGCGCCCGGCACGCACACAAGGGTGTCTGCGAGTCCGCACGCGGACGGGCTCTGGGCAGCGCCGCCAGGCGCGCGCGCACGCAGACGGAGGAGTCTGCGCGCGCGCGCCCGGCAGGCGTGCCCAATGCGCGTCTGCGCGCGCACTGCGCACGGCACGGCCGGCAGCCAGCAGGCCAGCGCGCGCGCAAGGCAGGGAGCCTGCGCGCGCGGCGGCTTGCCGGATTGCCAGGCCGCGCAGCGCGCTGCCGGCCAGGCGCGCGCGCACGCAGGCAAGGGGCCTGCGCGCAGCCGCCCGGCCAGGCAGCGCCTGCGCGCGCGCAAGGGCAGCAGGCTGAGCCTGCTGCCCTGTGCGCGTGCCGGCGGCGGCTGCTGCTGCTAGGGTTTCAAAACCCTAGCAGTGTTTTTCCTTTTATTTTTTTTAATTATTTTCAGTTTTAATTTTGAATTAATTCTGAAAAATCATTTTTGGTTCAATTATGCCTATTTTTCTAAAGACATTATTTTAGGAGTAAAATAAATTGGATTTGGAATTTCGGGGTTATTTTACTTAAAATAATGAGGAAAGGTTTTCCTAAAATGAGAAAATAATATTACCAATATTTGTGTTTTATTTTTTCACACGTTGTGCACATATTCATTTATTATTTTGGATATTTATGATTGGAAATCATATGTTGTTGGTATTTTGTAATTATATGATTGGATCATGTGATTATGTGTGTTGGATGGATATGGATGATCGCGAGCCCTAGACCGGATGTATGGTTTATTTTCTGTTGGGCCTGTGTGCCTCTTTTACTGCTTTCTCCTTCTCTCTTTCTAGTTGCCTTGGAATAATAAGGCATTCTACCTCCCTCCTTATGTACTCCCCCCGGGTTTTCGCTGGGGTTTCTATTTTTAATATGTAATGAGAGTAGACTAGGAGTGAGGTTTCTATTTTTGTAATTGGTGGAGAAGAAGGAAGGACCACATGGAGAACCCAGACGGGAGGCCCCCTTGGAGTTTTCCATGAAGTGAAGAAAGAGAAAAAGAGACCAAGGCCCATCAGAATGATGATTGGGTTACTATTAATGTAATAGTATAGGACCAACCCTAGATTAACCACAGATCCACTGCGGGCTCAGTGGGTCGCATAGGATTCGGGCTCGTGATCATCCAATAGGGGCGTGCTAGGCTTTAATTTTGCATGTGGTTATGATGATGAATGAATGGGTTGTTTATTTATCGTATAACTGCTGTGGATGGTTTATTTACGCATTATGGATGTATGTGTAGATATTTATTTATTTGAGATCTCGGTCATTACTTACTCTCACATTGGTTAGACCAATGTCAAAATATTAGACCCTAGACAAAGTGGACATGAACTCTAGGAGTTTGTCCATGTCTTCCAATCCATGGCATAGTGAGGAAGCTGCTTTGGGTCAATAGCGTGGTCTCATGAGTCGTGGCACGTTATTGTGCTTAAAGGAAGTTGCATTATGTCATGAACGAAAAGCGGGCTGCTGCTACCTGTCTCACGAGTCGTGGGGGTACCAGTGGGTCCGTGGCTCGGTCGATTGGGTTGGGTCTAACGCCCAATTAACATGATTCGCTTGGAGTCCTCGGGATCATGTGAAAGAGTGAGGCAATAATCTTGGGAATCTCGTAGAACGAGAATGGTATGGAATACCTCCCACAGGATCTTTTCTATGCGAATCGTAAAAGCGGGGTATGGAAAAAATCGCTATGGATCCCAAGCCCACTTGGAAAGGATTTCCCAAAAACCACGTTTGAGAGTACCGTGTTTTCGTATAAATAGTGGGAGGATTAAATGACTAAAGTCCATGCATTTAATTATTTTATCAAACCACCGTCTTTTATTTTCTGCTTATCGCGCGCTGTTTTCTAAAATGTAGATTTTAAAATGTCTAAGAACCCACTTTCCACTATTCTTGAGACAAACAAATTCAATGGAACAAACTACAACGACTAGTTGCTCAATCTCAGGATAGTCCTAGATTACGAGAACCAAGGCTACGTCATGGACGAGCCTCTCCCTAGGACCTTACCGGAAGGATCCACGCCAGAAGAACGTGAGACGTTCGAGACTTGGCATAAGGATAACCAGAAGGTCCGTAGCATCATACTTGCTTCGATGACCAATGAGATTCAGAAGCAATATGAAAGGCTAGACGATATCCCTTCCATCATGGCTCGCCTTAAGGATTGCTATGCAGTCCTGGACCGGCATACTAGGTATGTCGCGACCAAGGCGTTCTTTGGAACTAAAATGACAGAAGGATCCTCTGTACAAGAGCACGGGGTTAAAATGCTTACCCTGGTGGAAAAGCTCGAGGACCTAAAGCCAGGTCTCGATAATGAAACGTACATAGATGTGATCCTTCAGTCACTCCCACCCTCCTTTGACCAATTTATCGTCAACTACAACATGAACGCACTTGAGAAGGGCATTCATGAGTTGATCAATATGTTGGTGCAATACGAGGCAACGACTAAGAAGTCCACGTCTTCGGTATTGTTTGGAGGTGCTTCGACTTCTAATACGACAGGCAAGGGTGCCGGACGTTGGAAGAAGAAGAAAGGGAAGGGAAAGGCCGTCAAAGCAGCTACGAACACTAAGAGTGTTCCCATTGCCAAAGAGGGGAAAGGCAAAGGAAAGGGAAAGGTTGTCTCCAAGCAACAGTCGAAGGCATATGACATATGTATCAACTGCCGTGAGAAAGGGCATTGGAAGAGAGAGTGCCCCAAACTCTTCTCGAACCAAGGTATATGTGTGATTGAGGTTAATATGGTCACTAGTTCTGCTTCTTGGGTATTAGATACCGGCTGTGGAGCTCACATTTGCAATAACTTGCAGGTGTTGAAAAGAAGCAGAAAACTGGGTAGCAGGGACATGATCCTGAAGCTTGGGAATGAAAAGGCCATCTCGGCAGAAGCAGTAGGATCCGCCACTCTAGTGATTAGTGATAGTATTAGCATAGATTTAGAGCAAGTTTATTTTGTACCTAGTATGATTAAAAACATCATTTCCATTCCATTGTTGGACAATAGTGGTTATGAGTTTAGAATCAATAAAAATTGCTTTTATTTGATGAGGTGTGGAATTGCTCATCTACTTGGTACATTGCATAACGGACTCTATATCTTGCAACAAACGAATTTCGTCCTCAATGCACAACACAAATGAAAATTAGATAATAATGGGAACGCACGTCTGTGGCACGCTAGGCTAGGTCACATATCCCAAGATAGGATAAAAAGGTTGGTAGACTCAAAGAACCTAGAGGTTGGGGACTTGAGCGATCTACCAACTTGTGAGTCCTGTCTAAGAGGAAAAATGACCAAGAAGCCCTTTGTAGGACAAAGCGGGCTTGCCACAGGTCTGTTGGACTTGGTCCATACAGACGTATGTGGACCACTAAGGACGCAGGCCCGAGGTGGGTTCTCCTACTTCATAACCTTCACCGATGATCATTCACGGTATGGTTATGTTTACCTGATGAGGTACAAGTCTGAAGCTCTTGAGAGGTTTAAAGAATTTAGACTTGAAGTGGAGAACCAGACCAACTGCAAAATTAAAATCCTACGGTCGGACCGAGGCGGTGAATACCTTGGTACGGAGTTCTTAGATTATCTAAAAGAACATGGTATAATATCAGAATGGACACCTCCAGGAACACCACAGTTAAATGGTGTCTCTGAAAGGAGGAATTGAACCCTGTTGGACATGGTTCGGTCCATGATGAGTTTACCAAATTGCCCTTATCGTTTTGGGGCTATGCACTAGAGACGGCGGCCAAATTATTGAATTTAGCGCCTACTAGTGCATTAACCCAAACGCCATATGAGATATGGCTCGGCAAGCCTGCATCCTACAACTACTTGAGAGTGTGGGGTAGCCCCGCATACGTCAAGAGGTTAGTGGGATATAAGTTAGAATCTAGGTCTAGCTTATGCAGGTTCGTTGGATACCCTAAAGAAACTGCGTGTTATTACTTTTATGACCCCTTGGAACAAAAGGTGTTTGTTTCAAGAAATGCAGTATTCTTGGAGCAAGGCTTCCCGGAGGATATCCAACCTGATGAGCTGATCCTTGAGGAATCAAGTGATGGAATCCAGCCATCAGAGGAAGCCGCGGGACCCTCACTTAGAGGATTCAGGATAGACAGGCGAAGGGCTGACCAACCTCGAGAAGTCCAACATGCTAGGCATGAAGGACAGCCTCAGGAACAGCCAGCCCCGGTTCCTGAACCACCGGCTCCATTACAGTCAGCGCCCACAGTCACTACTGACGTTCCCGTTCTCCGTAGGTCCACTAGAGCGTCCAGACCTCCAATGAGATATGGCTTTCTAGGTGCGACCGATCTTTTGGATAACGATCCTAAGACTTATGGAGAAGCGATGTCTGACATCGACTCCGGGAAATGGCTTGAGGCCATGAAAGCCGAAATGGACTCCATGAGCGAGAACCAAGTTTGGAGTCTTGTAGATCCATCGAAAGGTGTTAAGCCAGTCGGCTGTAAGTGGGTCTACAAGCGCAAACTTGGCGTTGATGGAGAAGTCACAACCTTTAAGGCTAGGCTTGTAGCTAGGGGATACACTCAATGACCCGGGGTCGATTTTGAGGATACCTACTCGCCAGTAGCCATGACTAAGTCCATTCGGATTCTGCTCGCCATAGCAGCATGGTATGACTATGAGATATGGTAGATGGACGTGAAAACGGCCTTCCTCAACGGTTTCATTGAAGAAGAGATCTATATGGATCAGCCGCAGGGTTTCACGGTCACTGGAGAAGAACAGAAAGTCTGTCGTCTCCAGAAGTCCATCTATGGCCTCAAACAAGCCTCCCGAAGTTGGAATATTCGCTTTGATGAAGTAATACGGGGTTATGATTTCATCAAAAACGAATCCGACCCTTGTGTATACAAGAAAGTTAGTGGGAGCTCAATAGTGTTCCTAGTGCTTTATGTGGATGACATTCTGCTCATTGGTAATGACGTTAGAATGTTGGGAACACAAAAGCATGGTTGTCAACCCATTTTTTCCATGAAGGACTTGGGTGAAGCCTCCTACATCCTAGGCATCCAGATCGTCAGGGATAGATCTAAAAGGATGTTAGGACTCACCCAAAACTCGTATATGGAGAAAGTCCTAAAGAGATATCGAATGGACAACTCCAAACGAGGATTCCTTCCAATGAGGCATGGGATCAAGTTATCCAAGAAACAGTCCCCACAGACTGATGAGGAACTTGAAAGGATGAAGGTCATCCCCTATGCTTCTGCCGTAGGTAGCATACAATATGCGGTCCACTGCACTAGGCCTGACATTGCGTACGCTTTAAGCGTGACAAGCAGATATCAGTCCTGCGCAGGAGAGGCACATTGGAATGTTGTTAAGGGCATCCTTAAGTACCTAAGGAGAACTAAGGAAATGTTCCTAGTCTATGGCAATGGAGAACTAATTCTGGAAGGCTTTAGCGACGCTAGCTTCCAGTCTGATGACGATGATGCCAAGTCTCAATCGGGGTACGTATTCAAACTCAATGGAGGAGTAGTAGCTTGGAAAAGTTCCAAGCAAGCAACCATTGCTGACTCCACCACAGAGGCTGAATACATAGCAGCTTCAAAAGCTGCTAAGGAAGCGGTTTGGATGAGAAACTACATCCAAGAGTTGGGTGTGGTGCCTAGCATCGCCGAGCCCGTTGTCATCTTCTGTGATAACAACGGCGCTATAGCGCAAAGCAAAGGAACCGAGATCTCATCACCGTTCCAAACACATTCTTAGACGCTACCATCTTCTTAGAGAAATGGTAGGGAGAGGTGACGTCCAGATGGACCAAGTCAACTCGGCATACAACACAGCAGACCCGCTGACAAAGCCTATGTTGCAGAGCGCTCATACGCAACATCTTGAGAAGATGGGAATTAAGCATATGGGCAATTGGCTTTAAAGGTCAAGTGGGAGATTGTTAGAATAGGTGACCATGTAAGCCAATTTTGGCAGGAATATGTAACCTATGTCTAGACAATTCTTTGGTATTTGATAAAACATTTATGAATAAAGAAGTGAAAATTCAAATGGCAATACATTGTTTACGTTCACTTATCTGCATTTACATTTCTGTTCACTACGCAAACAAAGCCCACGGACTGAGAAACGATTTCGGGGACTAGGACTACGCTTGGAGGTAGGTCCATGAAATCAGTCTCGCCGAATCAGTCCGGAAATCTCCAAGTCAAGGAATCCCGAAAATGGGTACCGGGATTCTCTTTGAGACTTGCACTAAGCATCTGCTGTCGTATTTCATCGACGGGTGACGAAGGTCGTCTAAGTAGTGTTAGTGGGTAAGCGTGCTAGGAAGCAGCTGACTAAGGTGACTCGCGGGAACCGTCTTACGGAGGACCTTGAGTATGGTCAGCAAGGTATGACGTGTATTCCGGGTTCCAACGGTACAGGCCAAGTCCTTTGACTTGAGGAACTGCTGAGTTTACTTGTGCATCAGGTCTGTATCTTAGATATGGTGAGAGATTGCCAAAATACTCTTGAGTAGTCATAAGCCATGTGTAGTGCAGCTCGGGTGTACAAAGTGACAGTAGTTTCCAAGAAAGGATCTGTCTCCTGTCAAAAGGTGTTGACAGTTGAGTCTCATGTATGCTCTGTGTCTTGTCCCTGAAATCTGTGGCCACAGTAACTTAACAGAAGGGAAAGGTTTCCCTTGCGGCGTTTAGTAAGGACAGACCGACACTTAGGTCCAAAATGGGTACCTGCTTTTTCCGTGCCCTAGACTCTAAGTGATGAGACCGAAGACAGAAGGACAAGTGTACTGTTATGAGCCTAAATGTTCATCCCCGAATATTTCACCTAGTCTCTAGTGCCATGGACCGTTGCTAGATGGCCACCCATGGTAACGGGCGATTCTAGGAATCCGACCAAGTCTAGCTGAATGGTGAACCTAAAAGAGTCACACACTATCCACACACACTTAGTATTTAATTTGGAATTAAATATTGGAGTAAAGGAATGATTAAATTAGATTTAATCGGGTCCTATATTTGAAAGGAATTGTGGATCGTCCCGGGAAAAGCGCGAATGCGGAAGCGCGGTATAATTAAAAATAAATACGGAATTTAAACATGCTTTAAATTAAAGAACACGTTTCAAAGGGTGTGCCTTTGAAATTCCCGGGTGTTCGGTGTATCTCATGAATAATAAAGCATAAAAGAATCATGGAGGCCATAGGGTAGAAAATTAAAAAGGGACGAAAATCATAAACGAGACCTACACGCGTTGTTCCCCGTTTTGCACCAAGATCTCGTTCTTGAGACCCTCCAAATCGTGACACACGATCCACCCACGTATCTTGCACGTCGTGCTAGCAACGAACAAGTTTATGTTTTGGAGTGGATGAATCAACAACACGTTATGAATTAACGGTATTGATTCATCAAGTTCTAATGTTCCAAGAACAAGAGAACAAAGAAAAATAATTTTCTTGGAGTGTGTGAGAGAGAGAGGGCGGACGAGATAGAGGGAGAGAGAGCCGAGTTGTGTGTGTGTGTTGTGTGTGTTAGAATTTCATCATCATCCAACTTGTAGGATGCTAGGGGTTTATATAGAAGAGGAGTTTAATCCTCTTTAAACTCCTCTTTCAAGAACTCTAATTTGACTAGGATTTTGACCTAGTCAAAGTCCTAGTCAAAGTAGTGTTTTGACCTAGTCAAAACAATCCTAGCCATCCATCTCTCCCATTGATCTCAACCGTTGATTTAATTTAATTTAATGGAATATTTAAAACCTATTTAAATATTTCCAAGAGGCTAAAATAAATATTATTTAAGCCCATTAAATAAATCCCTTTGATAAATCTAATTTATCAATTTAATTCCTTATATCTAATAGAAGGAATTATTTCTCCAAGAAAAATAAAGGACCCGATTAAATCCAATTTAATCATTCCTTCACTCCAATATTTAATTCCTAATTAAATATCTAAATGTGTGTGGATAGTGTGTGACTCTTTAGGTTCACCTTTCAGCTAGACTTGGTCGGATTCCTAGAATCCTTCCGTTACCATGGGTGGCCATCTAGCAACGGTCCATGGCACTAGAGACTAGGTGAAATATTCAGGGATGAACATTTAGGCTCATAACAGTACACTTGTCCTTCTGTCTTCGGTCTCATCACTTAGAGTCTAGGGCACGGATAATGCAGGTACCCATTTTGGACCTAAGTGTCGGTCTGTCCTCACTAAACGCCGCAAGGGAATCCTTCCCTTCTGTTCAGTCACTGTGGCCACAGTTTTAGGGACAAGACCTAGAGTATACATGAGACTCAACTGCCAAAACCTATTGACAGGAGACAGATCCTTTCTTGGAAACTACTGTCACTTTGCACACCAGAACTGCACTAGACATGGCTTATGACTACCAAAGAGAATTCTGGCAATCTCTCACCATACCTAAGATACAGCCCTGATGTACAGGTAAACTCAGCAATTCCTCAAGTCAAAGGACTTGACCTGTACCATTGGAACCGGGAATACACGTCATACCTTGCTGACCATACTCAAGGTCCTCCGTAAGACGGTTCCCGCGAGTCACCTCAGTCAGCTGCGTCCTAGCATGCTAACCCACTAACACTGCTTAGACGACCCTCGTCACCCGTCGATGAAACACGACAGCAGGTGCTTAGTGCAAGTCTCAAATGGAATCCCGGTACCCATTTTCGGGATTCCTTGACTTGGAGATTTCCGGACTGATTCGGGAAGACTGATTCCATGGACCTACCTCCAAGCGTAGTCCCAGTCCCCGAAATTGATTCTCAGTCCGTGGGCTTTGTTTGCGTAGTGAACAGATATGGAAAACAAATATAAGTGAACACAAACAAAGTGATGCCAAATGAAATTCACTTCTTTATTCATTAATGATTTATCAAACACCTGAAATTGTCTAGACATAGGTTACATATTCCTGCCAAAATTGGCTTACATGGTCACCTATTCTAACAATCTCCCACTTGACCTTTAAAGTCAATCACCCATATGCCTAATCCCCATCTTCTCAAGATGTTGCGTATGAGCACTCTGCGACATAGGCTTTGTCAGCGGGTCTGCTGTGTTGTCTGCTGATTTGACTCGGTCCATCCGAACGTCACCTCTCCCTACCATTTCTCTAAGAAGATGGTAGCGTCTAAGAATGTGTTTGGAACGGTGATGAGATCTCGGTTCCTTTGCTTGCGCTATTGCACCGTTGTTATCACAGAAGATGACAACAGGCTCGGCGATGCTAGGCACCACACCCAACTCTTGGATGTAGTTTCTCATCCAAACCGCTTCCTTAGCAGCTTCTGAAGCTGCTATGTATTCAGCCTCAGTGGTGGAGTCAGCAGTGGTTGCTTGCTTGGAACTTTTCCAAGCCACTACTCCTCCGTTGAGTTTGAATACATACCCCGATTGGGACTTGGCATCATCGTCATCAGACTGGAAGCTAGCGTCGCTAAAGCCTTCCAGAATTAGTTCTCCATTGCCATAGACCAAGAACATTTCCTTAGTCCTCCTACGGTACTTAAGGATGCCCTTAACGGCATTCCAATGTGCCTCTCCTGCACAGGACTGATATCTGCTTGTCACGCTCAAAGCGTATGCAATGTCAGGCCTGCAATGGACCGCATATTGGATGCTGCCTACGGCAGAAGCATAGGGGATGACTTTCATCTTTTCAAGTTCCTCATCAGTCTGCGGGGACTGTTTCTTGGACAACTTGATCCCATGCCTCATTGGAAGGAATCCTCGTTTGGAGTTGTCCATTCGATATCTCTTTAGGACTTTCTCCATATACGAGTTTTGGGTGAGCCCTAACATCCTTTTTAGATCTGTCCCTGACAATCTGGATGCCTAGGATGTAGGAGGCTTCACCCAAGTCCTTCATGGAAAACTTGGTTGACAACCATGCTTTTGTGTTTCCTAACATTCTGACGTCATTACCAATGAGCAGAATGTCATCCACGTAAAGCACTAGGAACACTATAGAGCTCCCACTGACCTTCTTGTATACACAAGGGTTGGATTCGTTTTTGATGAAGTCATATCCCCGTATTACTTCATCAAATCGAATGTTCCAACTTCGGGATGCTTGTTTGAGGCCATAGATGGACTTCTGGAGACGACAGACCTTCTGTTCTTCTCCAGTGACCGTGAAACCCTCCGGCTGATCCATATAGATCTCTTCTTCAATGAAACCGTTGAGGAAGGCCGTTTTCACGTCCATCTGCCATATTTCATAGTCATACCATGCTGCTATGGCAAGCAGGATCCGAATGGACTTAGCCATGGCTACTGGCGAGTAGGTATCCTCAAAATCGACCCCGGGTCGTTGAGTGTATCCCTTAGCTACAAGCCTAGCCTTAAAAGGTTGTGACTTCTCCATCAACGCCGAGTTTGCGCTTGTAGACCCACTTACAGCCCACTGGCTTAACACCTTTCGGTGGATCTACAAGTCTCCAAACTTGGTTCTCGCTCATGGAGTCCATTTCGGTCTTCATGGCCTCAAGCCATTTCCCGGAGTCAGACATCGCTTCCCCGTATGTCTTAGGATCGTTATCCAGAAGATCGGTCGCACCTAGGAATCCATATCTCACTGGAGGTCTGGACTCTCTAGTGGACCTACGGAGAACGGGAACGTCAGTGGTGACTGTGGGCGCTGACTGTATCGAAGCCGGTGGTTCAGGAACCGGGGCTGGCTGTTCCTGAGGCTGTCCTTCATGCCTAGCATGTTGGACTTCTCTAGGTTGGTCAGCCCTCCGTGCGTTAATCCTAAATCCTCTTGGTGAGGTTTCCGCGGCTATTTCTGATGGCTGAGTTCCATCACTTGATTCCTCAAGGATCAGCTCATTAGGTTGGATATCCTCCAGGAAGCCTTGCTCCAAGAATACTGCATTCCTTGAAACAAATACCTTTTGTTCCAAAGGGTCATAAAAGTAACCCGCAGTTTCTCTAGGGTATCCAACGAACCTGCATAGGCTAGACCTGGATTCTAGCTTATCTCCCACTAACCTCTTGACGTATGCGGGGCTACCCCACACTTTCAAGTAGTTGTAGGACGCAGGCTTGCCGTGCCATATCTCATATGGCGTTTGGGTCAATGCACTGGTAGGCGCCAAATTCAACAACTTGGCTGCCGTTTCTAATGCATGACCCCAAAACGATAAGGGCAATTTGGTAAAACTCATCATGGACCGAACCATGTCCAACAGGGTTCGGTTCCTCCTTTCAGAGACACCATTTAACTGTGGTGTTCCGGGAGGTGTCCATTCCGATATTATACCATTTTCTTTTAGATAATCTAGGAATTCGGCACTAAGGTATTCACCGCCTCGGTCTGACCGTAGGACTTTAATTTTGCAGTTGGTCTGGTTCTCCACTTCAAGCCTGAATTCTTTAAACCTCTCAAGAGCTTCAGACTTGTACCTCATCAGGTAAACATAACCGTACCGTGAATGGTCATCGGTGAAGGTTATGAAGTAGGAGAACCCACCTCGGGCCTGCGTCCTTAGTGGTCCACATACGTCTGTATGGACCAAGTCCAACAGACCTGTGGCAAGCCTGCTTTGTCCTACAAAGGGCTTCTTGGTCATTTTCCCTCTTAGACAAGACTCACAAGTTGGTAGATCACTCAAGTCCCCAACCTCTAGGTTCTTTGAGTCTACCAACCTTTTCATCCTATCTTTGATATGTGACCTAGCCTAGCGTGCCACAGACGTGCGTTCCCATTATTATCTAATTTTCGTTTGTGTTGAGCGTTAAGAACGAGATTTGTTTGTTGCAAGATATAGAGCCCGTTGTGCAATGTACCAAGTAGATGAGCAATTCCACACCTCATCAAATAAAAGCAATTTTATTTGATTCTGAACTCATAACCACTATTGTCCAATAATGGAATGGAAATGATGTTCTTAATCATACTAGGTACAAAATAAACCTGCTCTAATTCTATGCTAATGGTATCACTAATTACTAAAGTGGCGGATCCTACTGCTTCTGCCGAGATGGCCTTGCCATTTCCGAGCTTCAGGATCATGTCCCCGCTACTTAGTTTTCTGCTTCTTTTCAGCACCTGCAAATCATTGCAAATGTGAGCTCCACAGCCGGTATCCAATACCCAAGAGGCAGAATTAGTGACCATGTTAACCTCAATCACAAATATACCTTGGTTTGAGAAGAGTTTGGGGCACTCTCTCTTCCAATGCCCTTTCTCACGGCAGTTGATACATATGTCATATGCCTTTGACTGTTGCTTGGAGACAACCTTTCCCTTTCCTTCCCCTCTTTGGCAATGGGAACACTCTGAGTGTTCATAGCTGCTATGACGGCTTTTCCCTTCCCCTTCTTCTTTTTCCAACGTCCGGCACCCTTGCCTTTCGTCTTGGAAGTTGAAGCACCTCCAAACAATACCGAAGGCGTGGACTTCTTAGTCGTTGCCTCGTATTGCACCAACATATTGATCAACTCATGAATGCCCTTCTCAAGTGTATTCATGTTATAGTTGACGATAAATTGGTCGAAGGAGGGTGGGAGTGACTGAAGGATCACATCTATGTACGTTTCGTTATCGAGACCTGCCTTTAGGTCCTCGAGCTTTTCCACTAGGGTAAGCATTTTAACCCCATGCTCTTGTACAGAGGATCCTTCTGTCATTTTAGTTCCAAAGAACGCCTTGGTCGCGACATACCTAGTATGCCGGTCCGGGACTGCATAGCAATCCTTAAGGCGAGCCATAATGGAAGGGACATCGTCTAGCCTTTCATATTGCTTCTGAATCTCATTGGTCATCGAAGCAAGTATGACGCTATGGACCTTCCGGTTATCCTTATGCCAAGTCTCGAACGTCTCACGTTCTTCTGGCGTGGATCCTTCCGGTAAGGTCCTAGGGAGAGGCTCGTCCATGACGTAGCCTTGGTTCTCGTAATCTAGGACTATCCTGAGATTGCGCAACCAGTCGTTGTAATTTGTTCCATTGAATTTGTTTGTCTCAAGAATGGTTGATAGTGGGTTCTTAGACATTTTATTTAGAAAACAACGCGCGATCAGCAGAAAATAAAGACGGTGGTTTGATGAAATAATTAAATGCTTGGTCTTTAGTCATTTAATCCTTCCACTATTTATACGAAAACACGGTACTCTCAAACGTGATTTTTCGGGAAATCCTTTCCTAGTGGGCTTGGGATCCACAACGATCTTTCCCATACCCCGCTTTTACGATTCGCATGGAAAAGATCCTGTGGGAGGTATTCCATACTATTCTCGTTCCACGAGATTCCCAAGATTATTGCCTCACCCTTTTGCATGATCCCGAGGACTCCAAGCGAATCATGCTAATTGGGCGTTAGACCCGACCCAATCGACCGAGCCATGGACCCACTAGTACCCCCACGACTCGTGAGACAGGTAACAGCAGCCCATTTTTCGTTCATGACACAGTGCAGCTTCTTTTAAGTACAATAACGTGCCACGACTCGTGAGACCACGCTATTGACCTAAAACAGCTTCCTCACTATGCCACGGATTGGAAGGCATGGACGAACTCCTAGAGTTCATGTCCACTTTATCTAGGGTGTAATATTTCAACATTGGTCCAACCAATGTGAGAGTAGTGAATGACCGAGATCTCATAATATATCCATACATTCATCCATAATGCATAAATAAAATCCATCCATAGCAGTTATATGATAAATAAAAGCCATTCATCCATCATAATAACCACATGCAAAATTAAAGCCTAGCACGCCCCTGTTGGATGATCACGAGCCCGAATCCTATGCGATCCACTGAGCCCGCAGTGGATCTATGGTCAATCTAGGGTTGGTCCTATACTATTACAATAATAGTAACCCAATCATCATGCTGATGGGCCTTGGTCTCTTTTCCTCTTTCTTCACTTCATGGAAAACGCCAAGGGACCTCCGGTCTGGGCTCTCCATGTGGTCCTTCCTTCTACTCCACCAATTACAAAAATGGAAACCTCACTCCTAGTCTACTCTCATTACATTATAAAAAATAGAAACCCCAGCGAAAACCCGGGGGAGTACATAAGGAGGGAGGTAGAAAGCCTTATTATTCCAAGGCACTAGAAAGAGAGAAGGAGAAAGCAGTTAAAGAGGCACACAGGCCCAACAGAAAATTAAACCATACATCCGGTCTAGGGCTCGTGATCATCCATTTCCATCCAACACACATAATCACATGATCCAATCACATAATTACAATATACCAATAATTCATGATTTCCAATCATAATAATCCAAAACAGAAATAAATGATCATGTGCGCAACGTGTGAAAAAATAAAACACAAATATTGGTAATAATATTTTTCTCGTTTTAGGAAAACCTTTCCTCATTATTTTAAGTAAAATAACCCCGGGATTCCAAATCCAATTTATTTTACTCCTAAAATAATGTCTTTAGGAATTTAGGCAAAATTGAACCCAAAAACGAATTTTCAGAATTAATTCAAAATTAAAACTGAAAAGTAAATAAAAATAAAATAATACTAGGGTTTCAAAAAACCCTGGCTGCAGCAGCCGGCCGGCCGTGCGCGCAGGCCCCTTGCCCTGCGTGCGCGCGCGCCTGGCCGGCAGCGCGCTGCGCGGCCTGGTGTTCCGGCAGGCCGTCGCGCGCGCAGGCTCCTCTGCCTCGCGCGCGCCGGCCTGCTGGTCGCCAACCGCGTGCCTGCGCTGTGCGCAGTGCGCGCGCGCAGACGCACACTGGGCACGCCCGCCGGGCGCGCGCGCGCAGACGCCTCCGTCTGCGTGCGCGCGCGCCTGGTGCCGTCCGCGCGCGGGCTCTCCGCCCGACAGCCTTGCGCGCGCGCGCGCGCATGAGCGCGCCTACCGGCCGCGCGCGCGCAGACACCCTCGTCTGCCCGCGCGCGCGGCTGGATGAGCCCCCTTGCGCGCGCGCTGCCCCTGCGCGACCGGCTGGGCGGGCGCGCGCAGGCTACCCTTGCCTGCGCGCGTCTGCCCTGCCGGCAGCGCTCGGCTGCGCGCGGCCAGCCTTCCCGGCTGGCCGGCTGTGGCGTTTCTCGTTTTCAGTTCAATTTTCCCCGTTTCCCAAGGAAAAACAGAAAAATACCAACATTCAGAATTTAACACGAATTAAAAGCAATAAAACAACATGCTTTAATAATCAAGAAAATCAAGATTCAATTAAAACATGCTCAAAACACGTTTCATGCTTAAAACGCACATAAACCCTAGGCCTATACACCGAACCGGGCTCTGATATCACTGAAAGGAATTGTGGATCGTCCCGGGAAAAGCGCGAATGCGGAAGCGCGGTATAATTAAAAATAAATACGGAATTTAAACATGCTTTAAATTAAAGAACACGTTTCAAAGGGTGTGCCTTTGAAATTCCCGGGTGTTCGGTGTATCTCATGAATAATAAAGCATAAAAGAATCATGGAGGCCATAGGGTAGAAAATTAAAAAGGGACGAAAATCATAAACGAGACCTACCCGTTGTCGTTTTCGTCTTCAACGGCTACACGCGTTGTTCCCCGTTTTGCACCAAGATCTCGTTCTTGAGACCCTCCAAATCGTGACACACGATCCACCCACGTATCTTGCACGTCGTGCTAGCAACGAACAAGTTTATGTTTTGGAGTGGATGAATCAACAACACGTTATGAATTAACGGTATTGATTCATCAAGTTCTAATGTTCCAAGAACAAGAGAACAAAGAAAAATAATTTTCTTGGAGTGTGTGAGAGAGAGAGGGCGGACGAGATAGAGGGAGAGAGAGCCGAGTTGTGTGTGTGTGTTGTGTGTGTGTTGGAATTTCATCATCATCCAACTTGTAGGATGCTAGGGGTTTATATAGAAGAGGAGTTTAATCCTCTTTAAACTCCTCTTTCAAGAACTCTAATTTGACTAGGATTTTGACCTAGTCAAAGTCCTAGTCAAAGTAGTGTTTTGACCTAGTCAAAAACAATCCTAGCCATCCATCTCTCCCATTGATCTCAACCGTTGATTTAATTTAATTTAATGGAATATTTAAAACCTATTTAAATATTTCCAAGAGGCTAAAATAAATATAAATATTATTTAAGCCCATTAAATAAATCCCTTTGATAAATCTAATTTATCAATTTAATTCCTTATATCTAATAGAAGGAATTATTTCTCCAAGAAAAATAAAGGACCCGATTAAATCTAATTTAATCATTCCTTCACTCCAATATTTAATTCCTAATTAAATATCTAAATGTGTGTGGATAGTGTGTGACTCTTTAGGTTCACCTTTCAGCTAGACTTGGTCGGATTCCTAGAATCCTTCCGTTACCATGGGTGGCCATCTAGCAACGGTCCATGGCACTAGAGACTAGGTGAAATATTCAGGGATGAACATTTAGGCTCTAACAGTACACTTGTCCTTCTGTCTTCGGTCTCATCACTTAGAGTCTAGGGCACGGATAATGCAGGTACCCATTTTGGACCTAAGTGTCGGTCTGTCCTCACTAAACGCCGCAAGGGAATCCTTCCCTTCTGTTCAGTCACTGTGGCCACAGTTTTAGGGACAAGACCTATAGTATACATGAGACTCAACTGCCAAAACCTATTGACAGGAGACAGATCCTTTCTTGGAAACTACTGTCACTTTGCACACCAGAACTGCACTAGACATGGCTTATGACTACCAAAGAGAATTCTGGCAATCTCTCACCATACCTAAGATACAGCCCTGATGTACAGGTAAACTCAGCAATTCCTCAAGTCAAAGGACTTGACCTGTACCGTTGGAACCGGGAATACACGTCATACCTTGCTGACCATACTCAAGGTCCTCCGTAAGATGGTTCCCGCGAGTCACCTCAGTCAGCTGCGTCCTAGCATGCTAACCCACTAACACTGCTTAGACGACCCTCGTCACCCGTCGATGAAACACGACAGCAGGTGCTTAGTGCAAGTCTCAGATAGAATCCCGGTACCCATTTTCGGGATTCCTTGACTTGGAGATTTCCGGACTGATTCGGGAAGACTGATTCCATGGACCTACCTCCAAGCGTAGTCCCAGTCCCCGAAATTGATTCTCAGTCCGTAGGCTTTGTTTGCGTAGTGAACAGATATGGAAAACAAATATAAGTGAACACAAACAAAGAGATGCCAAATGAAATTCACTTCTTTATTCATTAATGATTTATCAAACACCTGAAATTGTCTAGACATAGGTTACATATTCCTGCCAAAATTGGCTTACATGGTCACCTATTCTAACAATATTTTCTTGGAGAAATTAATTCCTTCTATTTGATAAAGGGAATTAAATTAATAAAATAGGATTTATTAAAAGGGTTGATTTAATGGGCTTAGAATAAATAATAATATTTATTTATTATATTATATTTATTCTTTTAGCCTTTTGGAATATTTAATGGGATTTAAATATTCCATTAAATTCAAATCAACGGTTGAGATGGAAAGGGGAGATGGAAGGCTAGGATTCGTTTGACCAGGTCAAACACTAGTTTGACTAGGACTTTGACTAGGTCAAAATCCTAGTCAAATTAGAGTTCTTAGAGTTGGAGTTTAAAGAGGATTAAACTCCTCCTCTATATAAACCTCTAGCTTCCAACAATTGTAGGATGATGATTCTTGAAAACACACACAACACACACTCTCCCCTTCCTCCTACCTCTCGTCCGCCCCTCTCTCTTTCTCCAACAAAGAAAGTATTTTTTTTTCTTAGTTCTTTTTGTTCTTGGAACATCAAGAACTTAGGCGAACCAATACCGTTAATTGATAACGTGTTATTGATTCGTCCACTCCAAAAATTATACACTTGTTCGTTGCTAGCACGACGTGCAAGATACGTTGGTGGATCGTGTGTCACGATTTGGAGGGTCTCAAGAACGAGATCTCGGTGCAAAACGGGGAACAACGCGAGTAGCCGTTGAAGACGAAAACGACAACGGGTAGGTCTCGTTTTATTTTTCGTCCCTCTTTAATTTTCAACTCTATGGCCTCCATGATTTTCTTATTTGTTATATGATCATGAGATACACCGAACGCCCGGGAACCTCAAGGACACACCCCTTGAGCGTGTTCTTTTCAATTAAAAGCATGCCTTTTATTTTTTGTAAATTTATTGTTATCGCGCTTCCGCATTCGCGCAATTCCCGGGACGATCCACCGATTTCTTTCATATTTGTATAGCGATTTTCCCAAATATTACAGATGGATGTCTAATGAAAAGGTTTGGCAGAAAAGAAGATCAGAATAGAAAGTTATTGGCCGTAAATATGTTGTATCACTAAATGAAGGAGAAAGGTTTTATTTACACATTTTACTCAATCATGTTAGAGGACTTAAATCATTTGATGATTTGTTGACAACAAATAATTTGCATTATCCAACATTTAAGCAAGCTACTGAAAAATGTGGCCTTCTCGAAGAACATGATAGTCTTCGTCAATGCATAATTGAGGCAAGAGTTATTAGAATGCCTTCAGCTCTCAGGAGGTTGTTTGTCACAATGTTGCTTTATTGTCAACCAACTGGGGTACAACGATTGTGGGAAGAAAATTATTCTTACATGATTGAGGATTATCTTTCTTCAAGTTCCACGAATAATGTCTTAATTTTGAATAGGCTTCTACATGACATAGATAGTATACTTCTGCAGCATAAGAGAAGTTTAAAAGAGTTTGACTTACCTCAAATTGCTGAGGACTATCAAGATTTGAGCAGCATCTCTAGTCTAATAGAAGATGAACTAAGCTTACCCATCCACTCGATGATCTTAATAGTATCAGCAAACTTAATCCCAGGTCAGTTGCAGGCATTTAATACCAGCAAGCGTGCGATCATGAGAAAGAAAAGTGAGACTTTTTTTCATTGATGGTCCTGGTGGTACTGGAAAAACATTCCTATATCGAGTGCTACTTGCAAGTTTCCGCAATGTTGGGTTCATAATGGTAGCCACTGCAACATCAGGCATTGCAGTAATCCAACTATCGGGTGGTAGAACAGCACATTCAAAACTTAAAATACCAATTAGGTTGGATTCAATCTCTAGGTGTAATTTCAGCAAGCAATCCGAAGTGTGTCAACTATTAGATCGAGCATCAGCAATCATTTGGGATGAGGCACCCATGACAGATAGAAAGGCAATTGAAACTGTGGACCAAACTTTAAGGGAAATGTTTAGGGTTGATTTTCCATTTGAGGGTAAGATTATGATATTATCTGGTAATTTTCAACAGGTTGTACTTGTTGTTGTGGTACGCACAAGATCATGAGCTGTGAAAGCAAGCATTGTGGAGTCACATTTATGGTCCAACATTATGGTTCTTCACTTGGCAAGACAACGTTCGTGTTAGAATAGGTGACCAGAAAGCCAATTGGATTGGCGATTTTGAGAACTATTCGTAAATCTTTATTAATACAATATTATCCTGATGAATAGAGTAAGTATTCATCACTGGCACTGTGTTTGTTGTGCTTACTACTAACATTGAACGGCGTTTCAACGTCACAACAAATGCCCACAGACCAATTGGATATCGGGCCCTCGTTTAATCGGTAAATAGGATTTATCGATTAATATGGAAAGTTGAGATGTTGGATCCTTTTAGTTGGATTAAAAGATCAACGGGAATTATTTAAGTGGACATCATATTAAATTGGATTTAATTTTGAGTTCGTCGTAATTGGATTACAGTAGAACCCGGTTCGTTAAATTTTTACCCAAGAGGTGTGTTAATTCCATTTATGGAATATGAAGAAGTTGGACTTCTTCCCTAAATAAGCATGGCCGAAAATTGCCTCCTTGGATGGAGAAAAAATCAGCCATGTTGGATGCTAGTTAGTTGACTTGTCTCTTTTGGTAAGAGACAAATCAACTCCAATTAAGCCCTTCCCTTTTGGTATGATTTGATCATACCTTAAAAGTTGGTAGGCTTGATTGAAGAATTGATGGAGATTGATTGGGATGTATCTAGACATCCTTGGATGAACCAAGACACATTTCAATAATCACATTAATTATGTATATATATGATATACTAACACCTATTGATAAAGAATTTCATTATTCATCTTTTTCTAGGAAAAAGATGACAACTCTCCATACACTCTCTCTACTCTCAAAATCCTCTTTGTTGCTTCATTGATCTATGATCAATTGAAGGACAAAGTAAGATCAAGAAGGAACACTAATTTGATAGTGTAATCTCTTCTTTGATTTCATCCTCTAGATCCGTTTTTTTCTAGCAAGAAAAATGAGATCTCTCCCGGTGTGGTGTGGACTACGTTAGAGGGTCTCTACGCAGGGACCTCGCGTGGACGAACGTCAGGAGGAATCAATGTGTGTAGTCGATCAAAATACAAAATCAAAAAAGGTATTCTGATTTATATTTATGCTCTTGGTTTCTTCTTTATTCTATAGCCATGAACGCTTATTTATTTTATATATGTTTATATTTTGCGTTTATACACCGATAGCCCGGGAACGTTCAAGGGAACACCCCTTGAACGCGATTTAAATTCTTTTATTCCACACGATTTTTATCCCCACCGCGATTCCGCCGCGTTCCCAGGCCGATCCGCTTTCCTTCAAGTGGTATCAGAGCTCGGATCGGTGTATGTGGCTATGGATTACATGTTTTACGTGTTCGAGCATATTCAAGGTGTTTAGATCGGCTCTAAAAGCATGTGTTTATTGCTTTTAATTATCATAATTATTTGTTGAAATTTGCATGTTTAATTATGTGATTAATCATGGATATTGGAGTGATTTTAGAAAATTGGATTTTCTGAAATCTGGGTTTTTGTTTCATTTTTTATGTGCAAAAAAAAATAAAAATTACAGCAACAGCAGCAGCCGCTGCCGGTCGGCAGCAGGCTGCCTGCTGCCCCGCGCAGGCAGGCCACCTGCACGCCCAGGCGTGTGCGTAGGGCGCGCGCGCAGGGCGATGCCGATTGCGCGCGCCGGTGCACGCACGGGCGTTGCCGGCCGCGCACGCTGGGCGTGTGCGCACGCGCGGCCGGCCGGCACGGCCAAACGGCTGGGCCGTTGTTTCATCGCTTTTTCAGAAAATTTAATTTTCTAGTGTTTTGCATATTTTTTTCTGAAATATTTAATTTATGGCTGATTTAATTTTAGTTGAGAATGATTTTTCCTAAAATTAAATTGCTTAAGATATTTTGGAAATGATTTTTCAAACAAAAAAAAAATATGTACATGGGTTGTACGAGGTTTCTAATATCCATTTTTAATAGCATTTTTGACATGTATTTTTCTGCATTTAATTATGTTATGGAATGATATTGGATATCATTTTTTTTAATACACGGTTTGTATTATTTGGAGCATGATTATATTGGATGTGTAATTATATTCTGTTTTGTTAATTGGATTAACAAGGGATGATCACGAAGCCCATTGACCTATGTATGGTTTTTAAATTCCTTTTGGGTGGGGCCTATGTGCCTCTTGTTTGGGACTATTATCTCCCAATTTTTGCCTCATGATGTTAAGGCTTGTCTTTTTCTTTTTATTTCCCATGTATTCCATTTTTCTTGTAATGAGAGTATTAGGAATTTTTTTGGTGAGGTTTTACATTTTATGTATAATAAAGCAAGCCCACGGAGAAAAAGGAGGCCTACGTTGGAGGGAGGCCCACGATGAGACATCAAGGTGAAACAAATAGAGTACAAGGTGAAGGACAAGCGGATCGGCCCGAGAGCGCGAGTGGAAGCGAGAATGCGAGAAATCGTGCACAAATTTAAATCTAATTTAAATATGCGAATTCCAAGGGGTGTACCCTTGGTTGCTCAACCGGGCGTTCAATGTAGGATGTGTAAATATTGAAAACATATATTTAAACACATAGGGCATAGATATATAAATGAAATCAATCAAAGCGTAATAAATCGTTACCTTTGATTGTTTAGCGTATGCTCCCGGCTACTAGCGTTGTTCCTTCTCCGGAATGCTCACGAAATCCAAACGTACGGATTCTCCAAAGGTGATCCACACCACACTGGAAGAAACACATGTTCTTCTTGCTAGAAAAGAAAGGGTTTAGAAAGGAATCAGTTTAAGAGAAGAACACTATGAATTAGTGTTCTCTTAAACTTACTTTGTTCTTCTTCTTGATTCAAAATCAAGTGAAGAACACAAGTGTAAGAGAGGGAGAGAGCACGAAAATTGAGAGAGAGGAGAGGATTTTTGTCTTCTCTTTTTCCTAGAAAAAGATGAATAATGAATCACTTATGCTTGGTGTTGTATATTCTAATATATATACATAATTAATGTGATTATTGGAATGTGTCTAGGTTCATCGAAGGATGTCTAGATTCATTCCAATCAATCACCATCAATTCTTCAATCAAGCCTACCAAAATTTATGGTATGATCAAATCATACCAAAAGGGAAAAGCTTGATTGGAGTTGATTTGTCTCTTTCTAAAAGAGACAAGTCAACATACCACCTAGCATGAAACATGGCTGATTTTGCTTCCTCCAAGGGAGCATGTCGGCCATGTTTAATTAAGGGAAGAAGTCCAACTTCTTCCTATTCCAAATTAGGAATTATTTCTCCTCTCGGGTATAATTTAACGGACCGGATTTTATCGTAATCCAATTACGACGAACCCAACATTAAATCCAATTTAATGTCCATTCATATTATTCCTGTTGATCTTTTAATCCAATTAAAAGATTCAATGTCTCAACTTTCCATATTTAATCAAAAATTCAATTTACTGATTAAATGAAAGCCCGATACAATATCGGCCCGTCCATCCAATGGACTTTCCCTCAAGTAATCCAATTACTTATTTTATCCTTCGAGATTGACCTCAAGTCGATCTCTCAACCTCCTCGGTGATTTGTGTGTGACCCTTTAGGTTCACCCTCAGGTAAACTTGGGCCCGTGTCCCACAAGGGCCCGTTACTATGGGTGGCCGTCTAGCAACGGTCCATGGCACTAGAGACTAGGTGAATTGGCGTGAACATTTAGGCACCGATTCCGTACGGGTATGATCCTTCCGTCTACCGTCTCCCGGCCTTAGTCTAGGGTATGGAATTGGGCGTCGGTTCCCATCGTTGACTAGGCATCTATGCTTAATACTCGAGACCACGTATGCTTCATTACGTCGACACAAGAAACCATTCCCTGTTCGACCAACCACTGTGGCCACAGCTTCAAACAGCATGAACGTGTCTCCGAGTGCATAGGAGATACCTCTGTCACATACTGACAGGGGACGGATCCTCTTCTTGGAATCCACTGTCCTCGCTACACATTCCGACTGCACTGGACAAGGCTTATGATAATCATCTTACAGAATGATTACCTCTCGCCAGATCCAAGATACAGCCGTCCTGTGCACGCGACTGCCATGATCCCTCAAGTCTGAGGATTACTCCCGTACTATCAGAACCGGGGAAAACCAATCATACCGACCAAGCCTCCAAGGCTTCCATATGATGATCCCCGCGAGTCAGTCCAGTCGGCTCGACCCCAGTCGACCAACCCATCAAGATCGTGTAGGCGTCCCACACCTGTCGTCGATGAAATACGGCACTCATCCAATGAACACGACTCTTGACGCAAGTCTCAATAGGACTCTCGATGCCCTGTCTCGAGGTCCTCGACTTAGAACGTTTCAGACCCAACTCTTAATCAGTTGGTTCCATGACCACCATCCAATGCGTGGCCCAACTGCACGAGTGTTATCCATGGTCTGTGGGCTTTGTTGCGATATAAGTTAAACACCGTTTTAACAAATGTAAGATGAGCACAACAAAGAAGGTACCATTGGTGATGAACACTCATCTTATTCATCACGTAATAATATTACATTCACATCAAGTTGTCGGATAAGTTACAAATGGCCAAACCTATTGGCTTTCTGGTCACCTATTCCAACAATCTCCCACTTGACCTAAAGGCAATCACCCATTGACCTCGAACCTCTTATCCAGATGGTGAGTGTGGGCAACTTGCGACATGGGCGTAGCAAGTGGATCTGCTATGTTTTCTGCAGAGTTGACTCGGTCCAACCGAACGTCACTCCTGCTATCCATCTCTCTAAGCAGATGACATCGTCTAAGAATACGCTTGGATCGTGATGAGATCTCGGTTCCTTTGCTAGCACTATCGCCCCGTTGTTATCATAAAGATAATTACAGGCTTAGCAATGCTAGGTACTACATCCAACCTTTGGATGTAGCTCATCAACCAAACCACTCCCTAGCAGCTTCAAAAGCTGCTATGTATTCAAAACTCTATGGTGGAGTCCGCCGTGGTAGCCTACTTGGAACTCTTCCAAGTAACCACGCCACCATTTATTCTAAATACAAAACCATACTGAGACTTGGCATCATCATCATCCGACTGGAAGTTAGCATCACTATAGCCTTCCAGTATCAACTCTCCACCGCCGTAGATCAAGAACATGTCCTTAGTCCTTTTTAGGTACTTCAGGATAGTCTTGACTGCACTCCAGTGTGCCTCCCCGGCACACGACTGATATCGACTTGTTACGCTCAAAGCGAAAGCCACATCAGGTCTAGTGCACTGAACAGCATACTGTATGCTACCTACGGCTGAAGCATAGGGGATGTCCAACATCCTTTTAAGCTCCTCATCAGTCTTAGGAGACTGCTTCTTTGATAACTTAATTCCATGCCTCATAGGAAGGAATCCTCGTTTTGAGTTCTCCATCTTGAATCTCTTCAAGACTTTCTCAATGTACGAGGACTGGGCCATTCCTAACATCCTTCTAGACCTATCCCTGTAGATCTTGATGCCAAGGATGTAGGATGCCTCGCCCATATCCTTCATGGAGAATTGTGTTGACAACCAAGCTTTAGTGGTACCCAACATCTTAGCGTCATTCCCAATGAGCAAGATGTCATCCACGTAAAGCACCAGAAACGCAACTGAGCTCCCACTGATCTTCTTGTATACACAAGGATCGGACTCGTTCTTGGTGAAATCATATCCCCGTATGACTTCATCAAAACGTATGTTCCAGCTTCGGGAAGCTTGTTTGAGGCCATAGATGGACCTTTGGAGACGGCAGACCTTCTGCTCTTCTCCAACAGTTGTGAAACCCTCTGGCTCATCCATATGGATCTCTTCCTCTACGAAACCGTTGAGGAAAGCCGTTTTCACGTCCATCTGCCATATTTCATAGTCATACCATGCTGCTATGGCAAGCAATATCCGAATGGACTTGGCCATTGCTACGGGCGAGTAGGTTTCCTCAAAATCGACCCCGGATCGTTGGGTGTAACCTTTCGCCACAAGCCTGGCTTTGAAGGTTGTAACCTCCCCGTCAGCTCCAAGCTTACGTTTGTAGACCCATTTACACCCTACGGGTTTAATCCCTTTGGGTAGATCCACTAGGGTCCAAACCTTGTTTGTACCCATCGAGTCCATCTCGGATTTCATGGCCTCAAGCCACTTGTCCGAATCGATGTCCGACATCGCTTCTCCGTATGTCTTTGGATCATTATCCAACTGACCGGTCAGGCCCAGAAATCCATACCTATCAGGTGCATGGGATACTCTGGCCGACCTACGGAGGACTGGAACAATATCAGTGGGAACCACTGGCTCAGATGTCACTGCCGCCTCATGGGGTACCTCACTAGATTCCTCAAGGAGTACCTCATCGCGTCGACTATCAGATGGAAAACCTTTTTCCAAGAACACTGCGTTTCGCGAGACAAAAACCTTTTGATCGGAGGGATCATAGAAATAATACCCCGCAGTTTCTTTTGGATAGCCGATGAACCTGCATAAACTAGACCTCAAGTCCAGTTTATCTCCCACTAATCTCCTGACATATGCGGGGCAACCCCACACTTTCAAGTATTTGTAGGAGGCAGGCTTGCCATGCCATATCTCATATGGCGTCTGGGATACCTTTTTAGATGGCGCCAAGTTCAAAACTTTGGCCGCCGTCTCAAGAGCGTATCCCCAGAAGGAAAGTGGTAGTTCGGTAAAACTCATCATGGATCGAACCATGTCCAACAAGGTCCGATTCCTTCTTTCAGACACACCATTAAGCTGCGATGTTCCAGGAGGGGTCCACTGAGAGAGAATCCCATTCTCTTTTAGATAATCAGTAAATTCACCACTCAAATACTCTCCACCTCGGTCCGACCGAAGGGCTTTGATCTTTCGACCGGTTTGGTTCTCTACTTCAAGTCTGTATTCCTTAAACATTCCAAAGGCTTCAGACTTGTACCTCATCAGGTAAACATAACCATACCGTGAGTGATCATCGGTAAAGGTTATGAAGTACGAGTACCCACCTGTAGCCTGAGTATTTAGTGGACCACAGACATCTGTATGGATCAAATTCAACAGACCACTGGCTAGCGTACTTTGTCCAACAAAGGGTTTCTTGGTCATCTTTCCCTTTAGACAGGATTCGCAGGTCGGTAGGTTGTCCAAATCGTCTATTTCTAGACTCTTGAGTCCACCAACCTTCTTATCCTATCTTTAGAGATATGACCTAACCTCGCATGCCATATCTGTGCGTTATTATGATCATCACGTTTTCGTTTGTGTTCTGCAGTCATAATCCAATTAGACTGTTGAAGTATGTACAGACCGTTGACCAATGTACCAAGCAAATGAGAAATACCATCTTTGATAATGAAAAAACCATTTTTATTGATGGTAAATTCATATCCCTCCTTATCAAGGAGCGGGATGGAAACAATGTTTTTAATCATGCTAGGTACATAGAAACAGTCGTTCAGTACAATCCTAACATGACTACTAATGGCTAACTCTAGTGATCCTACGGCCTCCGCAGCAACGGCCTTGCCATCGCCTAGCCTCAGGATCATCTCATCCTTGGTTAGCCCTCTGCTTCTTTGCAGTGCCTGCAAATCATTGCAGATCTGAGCACCACACCCGGTATCCAATACCCATGAAGCAGAATTAGTAATCATATTTACTTCAACCACAAACATACCTGGATTGGAGAGGAGTTGTGGGCACTCCCTCTTCCAATGCCCTTTCCCTTGGCAATGCATGCAGACATCATTTGCCTTGGACCGCTGAGAACCACGGGCCTTCCCTTTCCCTTTGCTCGGTCCAACCGGAGCAACAGGGATGCCCGGAGCGTGAGCAGGGGCCACAACCGTCTTCCCTTTGCCCTTCTTCCTCTTCCAGCATCCGGCCTCTCTTGCCATTCGCCTTGGAGGTCGATGCCTCCCTATCAATACCGCCGGCGCCAATTTGTGGGTCGTTGCCTCGTATTGGACCAGCATGTTGATCAACTCATGAATAGACTTCTCAAGTCCGTTCATGTTGTAGTTTACAACAAACGGGTCATAGGATGGAGGAAGCGACTGGAGGATCACGTCAATGTACGTGTCATTGTTAAGCCTAGGTTTAAGGTCCTCGAGTATCTCCACTAGGGAGAGCATCTTGACCCCATGACTGTACAGATGCTCCTTCAGCGAGCTTGGTGCCAAAGAATGCTTTTGTGGCAGCATATCTAATATGCCTATCCGGAACCGCATAAACCTCGTTCATGCGGAGCATTATGGCGGAGACGTTGTCCAACCTCTCATACTGCTTCTGGATGTCGTTAGACATCGAAGCCAGTATGATACTGCGTACTTTCCGGTTGTCCTCATGCCATTTCTCGAACGTCAAACGTTCTTCAGGCATGGACCCCTCCGGTAAGTCGCTCGGTGGCGGTTCGTCCAAGACGTAGCCTTGGTTCTCGAAACCGAGGACAATCCTCAGGTTTCTCAGCCAGTCCGAGTAGTTCGTTCCGTTGAATTTGTTAGTCTCAAGAATCATGGTTAACGGGTTCTTAGACATATCTACATTAATGAAAATGTAAAGCAGAAATTAGCAGATGATGGTAATATTATTGTTCAAGTTGGTCTTTTAGTCTTTAACCCTCCCACTATTTATACGAAAGTCCGCCACTCTCAAGCGGAGTTTCGGGCTAGTGGGCTTGGGATCCACAAGCGTAATCTCCATGCCCCGCTTTTACGATTCACATGAAGAAGACCTCGTGAGAGATATCCAAAATCATTCTCATCCAATGAGATTCCCAAGATATTTTACCTCACCTATTCGCATGGTTCCGAGGACTCCAAGCGAACCATGTTACTCAGTGTTAGGCCCGACCCATCAACCAAATCATACCTCAAACTGTCGCCCCCCACGACTCGTGAGACAAGAAAACAGCGAGCGCAGTCTTTTTGTTCACAACAATAGTGCAGCTTTCCCCTATTCCAAGTGTGCCACGACTCGTGAGACCACACTTGGGTAGTGGTAGCTTCCTCACCACATTGCTGTAGATGGAAGGCTCGGATAGAACAAAATACCATTTTGATCCAAGTCCGTTCTGGGCCTAATATTTAATTTGGTCCAACCAAATGAGAGTTTAAGTGTGACCGAGACCTCATCACATTATGGTGTTTTAGCATGCATAAATATCCAATATTTAAAGCGATAAATAAAAAAAAATGTCGCATGCATAAAACATAGCATACCCCTGTTAGGATGATCACAAGTCCAACCTATGCGACCCACTGAGCCCGCAGTGAGTCTATGGTCTGTCTAGGGTGGTCCTAAATTATTACAATAATAATAAACCCATTGTCATTCCAATAGGCCTTGAAGTACTTCTTATTTCACGCCTTGATGCTCCTCCTTGGGGTTTCCGACTCCAATTGCTTGTTAAAAGTAAAACCTCACCAATCCTATCTACTCTCATTACAACTGAAAGTAATACATTGGTAATAAAGAAAACAAGCCTTAACATCATGAGGCTGATAATACGGGAGATGATAGTCCCAAAAACAAGAGACACGCAGGCCCCACCCAACAGAAAATAAATGAACATTCATTCATCCATACACAAGGTCTAGGGCTTTGTGATCATCCTATGTTGATTCCATCAACTCACATATAACATAATTATTCCAAATAATCATACAATAAAATCAATGGATATTCCAAATATCCAAGTGATGTCCAACATCGCAAAAGCATAAACATATAAATAATATGCAAAATTCAAATTTCAAATTTAATGGACATTTTACACAATGCATCCAATGCATGTATTAATCCCAAATTAATTAAGCAAAATTAATTCAAGGAATAATCCAATTATCCCAAAATTAAAAATGCAAAATTAACATATTTTCATAATATTGTGCAGAAAATACAGAAAATCGAATTTTCCGGAAAAAGTCGAAAAACGGCACAAAACGGCCCAGCCGTTGTGCTGGCCGGCCGGCCGCGCGCACAGGGCAGCGCGCGCGCCTGTGCGCAGCATCCGCACGCATGGCGCGCGCGCAGGCGCCCGCCTGCGCGCGCCCGCTGCCGACCGATCCCAATTTTTTTTTTTTTTTTCAAAACTGTTTCAGCACAATAACATTAATATTTTTCTAAAAATTAGCATGCAATTTTAGATCCAATCTAACAAAATAAAGCATGCCAAAAGTCCATTAAATCCAAACAACTGAATCATCATATTATTCATATATTTATATAATCTAACATGCCAATAAAGCCATTAAAAGCAAGTAGATCATGCCATACACATAGATCTATGCCCCTTACATCGAACCGGGCTCTGATACCACTTGAAGCACAAGCGGATCCGCCCGAGAGCGCGAGCGGAAGCGAGAAAGCGAGAAATCGTCCACAAATTTAAATCTAATTTAAATATGCGAATTCCAAGGGGTGTACCCTTGGGTGCTCAACCGGGCGTTCGATGTAGGATGTATAAATATTGAAAATATATATTTAAACACATAGTGCATAGATATATAAATGAAATCAATCAAAGCGTAATAAACCATCACCTTTGATTGTTTAGCGTATATACTCCCGGCTACTAGCGTTGTTCCTTCTCCGGAATGCTCACGAAATCCAAACGTATGGATTCTCCAAAGGTGATCCACACCACACCGGAAGAAACACACGTTCTTCTTTCTAGAAAAGAACGGGTTTAGGAAGGAATCGGTTTAAGAGAAGAACACTATGAATTAGTGTTCTCTTAAACTTACTTTGTTCTTCTTGTTGATTGAAAATCAAGTGAAGAACACAAGTGTAAAGAGAGGGAGAGAGCACGAAAATTAAGAGAGAGGAGAGGATTTTTGTCTTCTCTTTTTCCTAGAAAAAGATGAATAATGAATCACTTATGCTTGGTGTTGTATATTCTAATATATATACATAATTAATGTGATTATTGGAATGTGTCTAGGTTCATCGAAGGATGTCTAGATTCATTCCAATCAATCACCATCAATTCTTCAATCAAGCCTACCAAAATTTATGGTATGATCAAATCATACCAAAAGGGAAGAGCTTGATTGGAGTTGATTTGTCTCTTTCCAAAAGAGACAAGTCAACATACCACCTAGCATGAAACATGGCTGATTTTGCTTCCTCCAAGGGAGCATGTCGGCCATGTTTAATTAAGGGAAGAAGTTCAACTTCTTCCTATTCCAAATTAGGAATTATTTCTCCTCTCGGGTATAATTTAATGGACCGGGTTTTATCGTAATCCAATTACGACGAACCCAACATTAAATCCAATTTAATGTCCATTCAAATTATTCCCGTTGATCTTTTAAATCCAATTAAAAGATCCAACGTCTCGACTTTCCATATTTAATCAAAAATTCAATTTACTGATTAAATGAAAGCCCGATACAATGTTGGCCCGTCCATCCAACGGACTTTCCCTCAACTAATCCAATTACTTATTTTATCCTTCGAGATTGACTCCAAGTCGATCTCTCAACCTCCTCGGTGATTTGTGTGTGACCCTTTAGGTTCACCCTTAGGTAGACTTGGGCCCGTGTCCCACAAGGGCCCGTTACCATGGGTGGTCGTCTAGCAACGGTCCATGGCACTAGAGACTAGGTGAATTGGCGTGAACATTTAGGCACCGATTCCGTACGGGTACGATCCTTCCGTCTACCGTCTACCGGCCTTAGTCTAGGGTATGGAATTGGGCGTCGGTTCCCATCCTTGACTAGGCATCTATGCTTAATACTCGAGACCACGTATGCTTCATTGCGTCGACACAAGAAACCATTCCCTGTTCGACCAACCACTGTGGCCACAGCTTCAAACAGCATGAACGTGTCTCCGAGTGCATAGGAGATACCTCTGTCACATACTGACAGGGGACGGATCCTCTTCTTGGAATCCACCGTCCTCGCTACACATTCCGACTGCACTGGACAAGACTTATGATAATCATATTACAGAATGATTACCTCTCGCAAGATCCAAGATACAGCCGTCCTGTGCACGCGACTGTCATGATCCATCAAGTCTGAGGATTACTCCCGTACTATCGGAACCTGGGAAAACCAATCATACCGACCAAGCCTCCAAGGCTTCCATATGATGATCCCCGCGAGTCAGTCCAGTCGGCTCGACCCCAGTCGACCAACCCATCAAGATCGTGTAGGCGTCCCACGCCTGTTGCCGATGAAACACGGCACTCATCCAATGAACACGACTCTTGACGCAAGTCTCAATAGGACTCTCGATGCCCTGTCTCGAGGTCCTCGACTTGGAACGTTTCAGACCCAACTCTTAATCAGTTGGTTTCATGATCACCATCCAATGCGTGGCCCAACTGCACGAGTTGTTATCCATGGTCTGTGGGCTTTGTTGCGATATAAGTTAAACACCGTTTTAACAAATGTAAGATGAGCACAACAAAGAAGGTACCATTGGTGATGAACACTCATCTTATTCATCACGTAATAATATTACATTCACATCAAGTTGTCGGGTAGGTTACAAATTGCCAAACCTATTGGCTTTCTGGTCACCTATTCCAACACAAGGCCCATTGGCATGACATTGGGTTAATTTGTTGTAATAATGTAGGACCACCCTAGACAGACCATAGACTCACTGCGGGCTCAGTGGGTCGCATAGGTTGGGCTCATGATCATCCAATAGGGGTATGCTAGATTTACTTGCATGCGATGCATTTATTTAAATGCTTTATATTATTGGATATTTATTCATGCAAAATATTAATGTGATGAGGTCTCGGTCTATAACTTCGAACTCTCACTTGGTTGGACCAAGTTAAAATATTAGGCCCATGATGGACTTGGATCAAAAATGGTTTTGATCGGTCCAAGCCTTCCATCCATAGCAATGTCGTGAGGAAGCTACCGCTACCCAAGTGTGGTCTCACGAGTCGTGGCACATTTGGAATAGAGAAAAGCTACACTATTGTTGTGAACAAAGAGTACGCTCATTGTTTCCCTGTCTCATGAGTCGTGGGGGGCAACAGTTGAGGTATGATTTGGTTGATGGGTCGGGCCTAACATCGAGTAGCATGATTCGCTTGGAGTCCTCAGGATCATGTGAAGAGGTGAGGCAGAATATCTTGGGAATCTCATCGGTTGAGAATGGTATTGGATACCTCCCACGAGGCTTTTCCCATGTGAATCGTAAAAGCGGGGCATGAGAATTGCACTTGTGGATCCCAAGCCCACTAGGAAACGGTTTCCCAAAACCCATTTGAGAGTGATGGGCTTTCGTAGAAATAGTGTGAGGGGTTAATGACTAAAGGACCAAGTCTTAACTTGATCATAATATTGTTATAATCTACTGAATGTTTTCTGTTTAACTGTTGATGTCTAAGAATCCACTAACCCTTATACTTGAGACTAATAAAGTCTTATGGAACGTATTACACGCCTGGCTGTGAAATCTTAAGATGGTCTTAGATTTCAAAGAACCAGACTTATATTCTGGGTAAGGTTTTTCCTCAGACCTTGCCGGAAGGGTCATCGCCCAAAGAACGTTTGATGTTCAATAAGAGGCTTGATGACAACTGGAAGGTCATCATACTAGCATCCATTGATAATGAGATGCAGAAGCAGTATGATAGGCTGGAGGATGTTGGCTCGATGATGCTTCGATTGTAGCAAGTCTGCGGTCCCAGACCGGCATGTTAGATATGCTCCAATGAAGGCATTCTTCGGAGCGAAGATGATAGAAGGATCGACGGTACAAGAGCATTGAGTGATGATGCATCCCTTGTGGAAAAGCTCAAAGACCTCCAAGCTGATCTCGAAAGAGAGATGTACATCGACGTGATCCTTCAGTCTCTTCTCCCCTCACTCGACCCATTTATAGTCAACTACAACATGAGTGGGCTTGAGAAAGACCTTCATGAGTTGATAAAAATGTTGGTCCAGTACAAGGCAACAATTGAAAAATCTGCCCCCGACGGTACTAGTGAGGAGGCTTCGACCTCTGAAGCGAAAGGCAAGGGTGCCAAACGCAGGAAGAGGAAGAAGGCTCAAACAACATCAGCCGCTGCCAGCACTTTGAGTGCTCCTATTACACCGTTGGGCGGGGGTAAAGGAAAGTGGAAAAGGGTTCCGCAGTCAGAGCTTCCAAATGATGTTTGCATTAACTGTGAGAAAGGGACATTGGAAGAGGGAGTTTCCTAAAGCCCCTCTCCAATGAAGCTGACATTTGAATTGAGTATCAACATGATCACTTTTCTGTTCTTTGGTATTGTATACCAGTCATTCATAACCTGTGAATGGTTCACATGTGATGATAAGGAATAGAAGCTAAGACAGACGATCCTAAGGTCTAGCAATGGCAAAATTGTTGCTGCAAAGAACTAAGGACTAGTTTAGGCTTAGCAGTGATCATGTTAAGATTGTGTCTGCGGGAATTATGTAACCTAGCATGATCAAAATATGTTCTATTTATTGTTGGACAATTTTGCATACAATAATTTGATCAATAAAATTACTTCTATTTGACAAAGAATGGAGATTCTTGTCTGCTAGGTTTGGTACATAAACACTTGACACTATCCCATAATTGAATTATGAGTACTCAAAACAAATGACTAAAAATGGATATAATCAAGATGAACTTACGGATTTGGCATCCATGGCTAGGTCAGTTTCCTTTAGTTAAGGATGGGGAAGTTGGAAGATCCAAAGAGTCTAGCAATAGATGATTTGGATCTGCTAGCTTGCAAATCTTCTCTGAGGAGGAAAAGACTAAAGAGCCATTTTGTAAGACAAAGTGGACTTGCCGATAGTCTACTGGATTGGATGCAAAAAGACTTCTGTGGATTACTGAATACATAGGACCAGAAGAGGGTTCACAAGTCTAAGAACCTTTGGTAGGTTCGGAAAATTAGACTTGGAGTGGTGAACCAAACTGGTCTACTTTTGATTAGATCGAGAGAGTGTGTATTTAGTGGGAGCGCCAATACCCTATTGGATTGGATCCAAAAAGGATAGCTGAAAGGTTACTGAATACACAAGACAAAAGAGGATTCACAAGTTTAAGAACCTTTGGTAGGTTCGGGGTATTAGACTTGGAGTGGTGAATCAAATTGATTACCTTTTGATTAGATCGAGAGGATGTGTATTCAGTGAGAGTTCTCGAATATCCGAATGAGAATGGAATTCTCAATCAGTGAAATTCTTCTTGAAGCGGCCATGGATGAATGGTGTCTGATAAGGGAGAAAACGAACCCTGTTGGACTTGGTTCGTTGGGTATTTCACTGACGTTACCTTTAGCCCATCTAGACATGGACTTGAAAGTTGCTAGGTTGAGAAACATGCACTTTCTTAAAGTCATGATCTAGTTACCATATTGGATATGGTTTGGAAAACCTGTATCCTACAAAGTTCTTTAGTATATGAGATGGTCCTACATACGTCAAGGGACTAGTAGGAAGACAGACTAGACCCGGTGTTTGATTTGTGCAGGTCTAGTGCAAAATAAATGCAAACATCATGTTATTTCCCAGTAACTATATTCTAGTCCTCCCAGGGACGACCAAAATACCTTAGATACCTGATGAGTACAGGTTTTCTGGGTCCGATCGGTCAATTAGAGCATGATCCAAAGGACATATGGAGAAGCGATGTTGGACATCGGGATTTAGCTCGAACTTGCTCAAAGTAAGGATTTGCAAGCGGAAAACCATCCCCAAAAGGGACAAGGCGTCCGTAGGTGGTAGCGGGAATCCAAATGATGAACAAGTTCCTAGTCCCTTTAATGGGAAGCAAAGGCAACGAGACGGCGGCTATTGCTCTACAAAAGTCTAAAAGGAAAGTCCAAATCACGCATACTCTTGCGGGGGATAAAGTAGAACAACTATGGCCTAACGAGGCACCCAGAAATGACTAGCGCGAGGGTTGAACATAGTTAGAGAGAAGCGATCAAGCTACTGAAGGACCGAGACTATGATATGAAGAGGGTTCCACGCCCTGTGATCAATGGCTTGGAACGTGGAATTGTCTTGAAATTCAAACTGGGTTTGATATCTCATGTAACTGGAATATTCGTTTGACGAAGTCATACGATATATGACTCGGTCAATAACGAGCATTGGTGTCAGTGGAGTGTGGTAGTCTTCCAAGTGTTAAGTGTGTAACGTCTTATTCATTTGGAATGAAATTAAGATATTAAGAAACACGAGCATTGTTCACGCAATTCTCCATGAATAGGGCCAAGCTGTCTAAAAACTTAGTGACCATTGACTAATGAGGAAGCTTAGATGTTTACATCCCCTATGTCTTTGCCGTACGCAGCATAGGTATGTTGTTCGGTGCACAAGGCCTGATGTTGTTTATGCATCGTACATAACAACGGATATCGGGTGTGTACCGATGAGGCAATAGACAACAATTGAGAGCAGTCTTTAAGACCTGAATATGGATTAGAGAAATATTCTCGATGCACGGCTTATGGAGAGTTGATTCTAGAAGGCTATAGCGATACTACCTTCTAGAGTCATGTGAATAATATTTAGTCTCAATACCTATATATGTTCGGACTTAATGGTGAGTGTGGTAGCTTTGAAAGGTTCCAAGTAGGATACCGCGACATTTCATCATGAAGGTCGAATATATGCCAACTTTAGAAGTTGTTTCTGGAAAGTGGTTTGGATGAAAATAGCACCCATTGCATGGATGTAGTTCCTAGCACGACCAAGCCAGTAGTTGCCTTGAGATTGAAAACTAGGCTATGGCTAAAGCCTTTTGGGCCCGAGATCTCATCACAAGATCAATGAAAAATTCTTAGACAGCCACCATCGGCAGGTAGTGATGGTTGGAAGAGGCGAGATACGGTTGGACCGTATTGCTCGACAGAAAAATAAAGTAGACCTGCGAGACCGAGCCAGTATCGCAGATTACTCATTCTCAGAAGGTTCTGAGTTACATGGGTAATTAGCTTTTGAGGTCAAGTGGGGAGATTGTTAGAATAGGTGACCAGAAAGCAATTGAATTGGCGGTTTTGGGAACTATTCGTCAATCTTTATTAATACAATATTATCCTGATGAATAGAGTAAGTATTCATCACTGGCACTGTGTGTTTGTTGTGCTTACTACTAACGTTGAATGGCGTTTCAACGTCACAACAAATGCCCACAGACAATTGGATAACCATATAAATTGGGATGTGCATTGGATGGTGGCTATGAAACCAAACTTCTGAGGGTTGGTCTGAAACATGCTAAGTCAAGGACCGCGGGACTGGGCATCGAGTGTCCTATTGAGACTTGCACTAAGTATTGCATTCACTGGGTGAGTGCCGAGTTTCATCGGCAACATACGAAGGTCGTCTATGCAATTTTAGTGGGTTAGTTGACAAGGTGGTCGACTGACTGAAGTGACTCGCGGGAATCATCATATGGAAGTCTTGGAGGCTTGATCGGTATGACTGGAATTTCCGGTTCCGATAGTACGGGATTAGTCCTCGGACTTGAGGAATCATGGCGGTCACGTGCATATGAAAGATTGTATCTTGGATCTGGCGAGAGGTGATTATTCTGTAAGATGGTCATTATAAGCCTTGTCCAGTGCAGTTGGAGTATGTTGCGAGGACGGTGGATTCCAAGATAGGATCTGTCCCCTGTCAGTACATGACGGTGATGTCTCCTATGCACTCTGAGATGGTTTATACTCTGAAAATCTATGGCCATAGCAATTGATTGAGTAGGAAAGGGTTTCCTACTTCGATCGATAGAGTAAACGCATCTCAGGTATGAAGCATAGTTGCCTAGTCAAGGATGGGAACCGACGCCAATTCCATACCCTAGACTAAGGCCGGGAGACGGTCGACAGTAGGACCATACCGTACAGAATCAGCGCCTAAATGTTCCGCCAACATTCACCTAGTTTCTAGTGCATGGACCGTTGCTAGACGGCACCCATGGTGACGGACTCCTGTTGGACACGAGCCCAAGTCTAGCTGAGGGTGAAACTAAAGGGTCACACACAAATCACCGAGGAGATGAAGGAGTTGACTTGGAGTCAATTTCAGAGGATGATGAGTAATTGGAATACTTAAGGGATTGTGCATTGGATGGATGGGTCGATATTATATCGGGCCCTCGTTTAATCGGTAAATAGGATTTATCGATTAATATGAAAAGTTGAGATGTTGGATCTTTTAATTGGATTAAAAGATCAACGGGAATTATTTAAGTGGACATCATATTAAATTGGATTTAATTTTGAGTTCGTCGTAATTGGATTACGGTAGAACCCGGTCCGTTAAATTTTGACCGAAGAGGTGCGTTAATTCATTTATGGAATAGGAAGAAGTTGGACTTCTTCCCTAAATAAGCATGGACGAAAATTGCCACTTGGAGGGAGCAAAAATCAGCCATGTTGGATGCTAGGTGTTAGTTGACTTGTCTCTTTTAGTAAGAGACAAATCAACTCCAATCAAGCCCTTCCCTTTTGGTATGATTTGATCATACCTTAAAAGTTGGTAGGCTTGATTGAAGAATTGATGGTGATTGATTGGGATGTACCTAGACATCCTTGGATGAACCTAGACACATTCCAATAATATACACTCTCTCACTCTCTCTACTCTCAAAATCCTCTTTGTTACTTCATTGATCTATGATCAAATGAAGGACAAAGTAAGATCAAGAAGGAACACTAATTTGATAGTGTAATCTCTTCTTTGATTTCATCCTCTAGATCCATTTTTTTCTAGCAAGAAAAATGAGATCTCTCTCCCGGTGTGGTCTGGACTACGTTAGAGGGTCTCTACGTTGGACCTCGCGTAGATGAACGTCAGGAGGAATCAATGCGTGTAGCCGATCAAAATACAAAATCGAGAAAGGTATTCCGATTTATATTTATGCTCTCGATTTCTTCTTTATTCTATAGCCACGAACGCTTATTTATTCTATATATGTTTATATTCTATGTTTATACACCGATAGCCCGGGAACGTTCAAGGGAACACCCCTTGAACGCGATTTAAATTCTTTTATTCCGCACGATTTTTATCACCACCGCGCTTTTTGCCACGTTCCCGTGCTGATCCGCTTTCCCTTCAGTTCGAGCACATAATGATCAGAGCTTTTCGGATTTTCTACTGTGCATTGGTAATGGTGAAGAACCTACAGTCGAAGACAATATGATAAGGATCCCAGACTCAATGGTTATACTATTTGAAGGTGAATATTCAATTGATCATTTGATTGAATCTACTTTTCCAGATCTAGGTTCACATACTTATGATCCTGAGTATATGATGGATAGACCGCTTATAACTCCACTGAATGATGATGTTAACAAGCTAAATGAAAAGGTACTTCAAGCTTTCATCGGCAAGGAAGACTTTACATATTATTCATTTGATTATGTGTCTGAAGACATGAATAATTTGTATTTACCAGAATTTCTGAACTCCCTATCGCCCGGTAATCTCCCGCCACACAAATTGACTCTGAAGAAGGGGGGGTGGGGGGCGCCATTATGCTTCTCAGAAATATTGATCCAAAAATTGGGCTTTATAATGGCACCAAATCTGTCGTAGATTTGGTAGAAATGTAATTGATGCAGAAGTTTTGACTGGACAATTTAAAGGAACAAGAGTCTTTTTACCACGCATTCCTTTGAAGACATTAGAAGATGCCAAAATACCTTTCGAAATGATACGAAGATAATTTCCTGTTAGATTGAGCATTGCGCTAACAAGTAATAAATCCCAAGGACAAACAATACCAAATGTTGGAATTTATTTGCCAGATTACATTTTTAGTCATAGCCAATTGTATGTTGCTCTTTCACGAGGAGTTTCTGAAAGAACCACTAAAGTGTTGGTTACAAAGGGAAAAATAAATGGGACTGAAGGGATTTATACAAGAAATGTGATTTTTCAGAAAATTTTTGCAAGGTTGCGAAATAATCGTAACTGAGAGGTACAATATGGGATTTTTAAACAAAATTTATTTTATACATGATTATGTTCTTACTTAAGATTTTTTTCTGATGCAAGTATATTTGAATGTCAAATAATAATCTTTGATCAAGTTTCGAACAAGTATCCACGTTTTGCACAGGTTTTAATATAGATCGTTCTTCTCTTTCTACGTTTTTTTTTTTTTACATTTATCTACTTTTAAAAGAACTAAATTTCTTTTTTCAAAATGCAGATTGTGGAAAGTATTATAATTAGGATGCTCAAGCACCAAGACTAAAAGAAGTAATGCGCATATGTGTTGAATTTCTATTCTTCTTCTTGGAACTTTTTATTGCTTTATATTGAACCATGTCTAGATTGGGTTTTTGTTGTTTTATATTACATATCATGAATATTAGTTCAAGAAATGAATTTGATTTAAAGAATTTACGAGTATGCAAATCATGTGCACTTAAATTAGAATAAGTACACTTTTATTTTGTTTACAAGTAAAACAATGTTTTTGCTACTTCTAGAAATTATACTTGTTCAACTTAAAATTCAATTTTATATTGGAGGGAAAAATTTTGAAAGAAAAAAGTCCTAAAAATATGAGATAAATTTCATTTATTAGAGAAAAACAACCTTTTCTTTTATTATGGTATAGATAGATGACACTCATTCACTAAGTGTTCTTGTAAACTAATTTTATTAAGTATTTGCTTAATTTTTTTCTATAATATCATTTTAAATCACATAATTAATAAATATAATTATGTAGTTAATGATCTATTAAATATTGATCTAAATTAAGTCATATATTAAAATTTGACCAACTATGTAGTTTAAATACATTGATTAATATAGATTAATATTTTTATAATTTATTTATTTTATTTGCTCATGCGTCGCGTGTGCGTGGACTGATAATATATATATATATATATATATATACCATCGATAATAGGTACTTCAAGTGGTATGTTCATAAGATTTTTTTTATTTTTTTTTTTTTGCTTCTCCTTCGGAATTCAAAAAAAAAAAAAGGAAGGGAATTTCTTTCAATTTTAATAGGAACAAATGAACAAACTGGATAGAAGTATTGTGAATATGTTTACTGTCCATGTATTACAATCTCGTCTCTGTCATATGTTGCGAGTTATGAATATAAAAAAAAAATTCAAAAAGTATCGTAAACACTTTAGAAATATTAAAAAATTAAATAAACATCTATAATAGTCATAAAATCAAAATCTAAAATTTACCGTTTTATTTCTAATTCAAGATATCTTTTATAATTTTTCATCATTAATGTTATCAAAATAATCTATTTTTATGTAGTATATGATTATATATTTTGATTTTGGAGCTATTATTTAATGTAATTGCTATTAAAATTAAAAAAATAATAATATAGTACTTACTTTTAAATTATGTATTATAAAATATATTTATTGCATGGATAAATAAATATAACAATATTACTAATTTAACGTGATATTACATCCGTTAGCATTAAATGAAATATTTATGTGCTGACCATAAAATTTATATATTTTCGGCCAAAAAGTACGAAATAAAATTGTGCTAAAAAATTGTGAAAAAGTGATGTGGAGAAGAATAAAATTTGCAAGAAGATCCTCAATTTTATGATTAATTGCACAAAGGGCCTTGATGGAAGTTGAAAGAGGTTGAAAGGAAGTTGAGGGGAGTTGAAGAGAAGGAAGTTGAAAAGAGAGTGGGGCTAGTGAAATGACAAAAATGCCCTCAACTGATTAATTTTAGGCCGTAGGATCAAAGGGCAACATTGTAATTTCACCCCTAGAATTTACTATAAATAGGGGGTGAATCTTATGGTTTTATTCACTTTTTAATAAACATTACAAGCTCACTTTTATTCTTCTTGTCTTTGTGAAGCTTCTTGTATTCAACCGGTGCACATGCTTAGGCTATGTTTTCCCAAATTTCACCCCATCAGCTCGGCCAAATTTCCTGCCGAGGCCACATCCACTATCTACCATCAACGGACCCCCGACGACGTCTCATTGGACATTTTCTTGAAGTGCATAACATCCTAAAAATCTTTTGGACTGACAAATTATTTATGTTTCTTCCAGATTAACAATGATGACTTTTTGAAGTCAAACAACGAAAACTACTGCAAGGAAAGAGATAAAGAGCCATATACTGGAGCCAATTCGTTTCGACATTTTTCCGGAAGGAGGCTGAGACTAAGGAGACAGGCCAAACGAAACAAAGAGGAAGAAACTCAGAATACCTCACCAAGTGTATACATAGAAGACAAGGAATCCCAGGAAGGGAAGGAGCTGAACTAAGAGTAGTCTCGAAAGAGAAAGAGCCTGTATGAAAAAGGGTCCTAAGAAGGAAGAAACCCGTGGTAGAAGTAGAAGGAACAAGAAGGAAAAGAACTCCAATAAAAGAATAATTTGTGCGAAGAGGAATCCTAGGAGAAAAAGACTCTACATCAAAAGGGAGTATTATCAAGAAGAAGAAGTAGAATCAGAGTTAACTTACCTGTTGGAGCTGAAGTCCACGATATCCGAATCAATATGAGGAGCTGAAGAAGGAAGAAAAGATCCCAACGGGAGTAGAATTCGTTTGAAAAAGAGTTCGAAAAAGAAAAGACTTCTAAATCGAATGGAGTTAGCAAGAAAGGAGCCTAGTCAAAGTCAATTTTATCCATTGCAAAAAGAGGAATTCGAATCAGAATCAACTTGCTAATTGGAACTTTCAAATTTTCAAGAAAATACTTGAAAGTTGGGGGACTACTGATGTGGAGAAGAACAAAATTTGAAAGAAGACCCTCAATTTTATGATTACTTGCACAAAGGGCCTTGATGGAAGTTGAAAGAGGTTGAAAGGAAGTTGAGGGGAGTTGAAGAGAAGGAAGTTGAAAAGAGAGTGGGGCTCGTGAAATGACGAAAATGCCCTCAACTGATTAATTTTAGGCCGTAGGATCAAAGGGCAACATTGTAATTTCACCCCTTAGAATTTACTATAAATAAGGGATGAATCTTATGGTTTTATTCACTTCTTAATAAACATTACAAGCTCACTTTTATTTTTCTTGTCTTTGTGAAACTTCTTGTATTCAATCGGTGCACGTGTTTAGGCTATGTTTTCTCAAATTTCATCCCAGCAAAAAGAAATTTTTTTTTCTAGGAAACTCAAAACATTCGTAAAAGAATAATTGAGAAAATTGAAGTATTTCGAAATAAACTAAAAATACTTTTGAAATTATGGTCTATTTTCATCACATTGAAATTATTTTTTTTTTCATAATTCTTATTTCACCCGTGATGTCATTAAGTTTTCGAAATTATCGTCTATTTTCATCACATATTTTTTTTCATAATTTATTTCACCCCGATACCCAATGACAGTTATTACTGTATCAAATCTTTTGCAAGACCCGTTTTATTTCCCATGAATGTCATCACGTCAACGTCGAGTCAACACGCTTGTTTCATTGTTAGGCCGCCCGATGGCTATATCTACTTCGATACGCGTTCATGAATTCATAAATGTCAAACTCCAAACCCCCAAAACTCAACTCATTCAGCATGAAATGACTAAACCCAAAAGCTTTCTTCAGAGTCTGATCAAGCCCTTCACATCTAGCTCAAGCAAAGGTGACTCTTTTCAAGTTATAATTGTTTCATACTTAGTCTTGTTTTTCTGCTTTTCACCTTCAGACTAATGTCTGACAGCGTTTATGGGATGTGTGTTTCCAAACTGTTTGATTAAAGACCAAAACGAGGTGACTTGGAGAAAATTGCAGCACAAGGACAAAGGAGTTTTTCCTTTGATACCCTTATTGCAGCTACCAAGAATTTTGATCCCACTCTAAAGCTCGGTGAAGGGGGATTCGGCCCAGTTTACAAGGTAAATTTATCATCAAGATTGAGTCTCGACTTCTATATTATCTTGTGGGCTTTTGAATTTTTCTTGAGGGCGGCTGAAAAAACTGTAAACTAACGAAATTAAATCTAAGTTGATGAAAATGTTGAATCTTGGCTTGTTTGTATGTGGAAATTTACAGGGAAAGTTGGATGATGGAAGAGAAATAGCTGTGAAGAAACTGTCCCAGGGCTCAGCACAGGGGAAGAAAGAGTTTCAGAGTGAAACAAAGCTTTTGGCACGTGTGCAGCATAGAAATGTGGTGAAATTGTTGGGTTACTGTGTACATGGCGCAGAAAAGCTGCTTGTCTATCAATATGTGGCTAATGAGAGCCTTGACAAGCTGCTATTCAGTAAGTTCTCTTGTTTATTTCGTCCTTCTGCCTTTTGATTATTATTCGGTTTCTGTCCTCATCTATCCTCTAAGTTGAACTTTAACAAGGTTTCATGATCGGTCAAAATACAATTATTAAGTGTGCCAAGAAATCGATCCAAATATTAACTGTCTAAAGACTAGGATCTAAATTTTGATTGTGAAGCTTGAATTGCAAATCATATCTGTTTCGGTTCTTTGATGTAATCGGACAAAGTTGGCTGGCCATGAGTAGTCCCGATAACCAAATAAAGCATTTTTGCCATTTAATCATGTCAAACTTTGAAAGACAAAATGCACATTACATGAAATATGTAATGTTCGAGTCAAATTGTTTCTCAATACTTTTAAGTCAAACAAACTTTGGGAAACAACTGAAAAGTGTGCAGAATAAGGTCTCGCTGATTCCTTTAGAGATAATCAGTTGGCCTTGGCATTCCAAAGATTGCTTCATAAGACTGGAACTATGTTGGAACAATGCTTAAGCATGCGCAATTGCGATATATTATGGAAACACATGAGAATTTGAATATTGTTTTCCTGAAATCCTGTGGAAATGTGAAGCTATTGCAGTTTCTACTGTAAATTGTTGCTTATTATTTGGCTAAATAATTATCTACTTGATGTAAGCTTCAGTCATACAATTCCCATGCAGTAACAGAAAACCTGGAAAGTTTTTTAATCATAAATTCTCAGAAAGCAAGTGGTGCTAACCCGCATTCATCTCTGTTACCTAATGCAATTGTTGACAAGTTTCCCAAGTGCTTGGCCATTCTCTGCAGGTTCTCATGAGAACATAATATGCTGGAATCTAGTCTTTTTATAGTTCCAATGTAATGGTGCTAAAATGAACACATTTTGGCCTATTCAATGTCTAAGAATAAAAGTATTTCCAGAGGATGAACCTAAGTGAAACCTATTCTCAACTGGTAAGCTTTACTAGACTCGTGTGCCATCAAAATGAGGTATTGACATTGTTTCATGGCATTGATGTAGAGTCTGATAGACGGGAATTTCTTGATTGGAAACGAAGGTATGACGTGATGACAGGCATCGCGAAAGGCTTGCTTTATCTTCATGAAGAGGCTCCCTGTCGCATCATACATCGAGACATCAAAGCTAGCAATATCCTACTTGACGAAAAATGGGTTCCCAAAATCTCTGATTTTGGCATGGCACGTCTCTATCCTGAAAATGAAACTCATGTCAACACCCATGTAGCGGGTACCAAGTATGTTTTCATTCCCCGCAAAAGTTTTGGAGTTCAGCTCTTTGTTGTTATATTACCATTCAGGTTGGAGTTGCATAACAACATCCAACTACATTCTGCTAAGTGGCAAAATTATGATGGATAACAGTGGATACATGGCACCGGAGTATCTCATACATGGCCATCTTTCTGAAAAGGCAGACGTATTCAGTTTTGGGGTTCTGGTTCTGGAGCTTATCAGTGGACAGAAGAACTCAAAATTTAACCGAGATCCTGATTCACGGAGCCTGCTTGAATGGGTAAAAATATGATTTCTTGGGTGTATATCGATAGCTATAATACCGAAACTACTCTTAAAGGAGGGGTTCATCTCCTTTCTGATTACCAATTCCCCCTGAAGTTGGAAATTTTCGAAATTCTTATGCTAACTGTCTAAAGAAAGCTAAATTGCAGATATAATCAATCTACTTTTTGTACTTACCATAATAGCAGAGTATATATCTTAGTTTCTTTCTTGTTTTTGGTAAATAAGCTTCAGAATGTGACTGAGAATGTTTCTTCTATGTAATTCCATTGTGTCTTCAGGCCTACAAGCTTTACAAGAAACAAAGGAGTTTAGAAATTATCGATCCGACGTTAGAGTTGTCAGCAGACGGTGATCAAATAGCAATGTGCATACACATAGGGTTGCTATGCGTGCAGTCTGATCCAAAATCACGGCCCGACATGGGTCGCATTGTCGTAATGTTGTCAAAGAAGCATAGCCATATTGTTGAAGAACCAACGAGACCTGGATACCCCGGATCTAGATATCGAATGTCCCGTCAGCCAACTGCATCATCTTCTGCTTCTGGAACTTTTGGCGTATCCAGTTCACAATCATTTGGCTCCAGTGGCACATCAACTGCAACCACATCAAGTGTTAGGAACCCCAGATTAGATCCTAATGGGAAGCGTCCTGTCAAAGAATAGTTGTCCAAGTATAGGAGATTATTACTAGAATACTTGTGTTAATCGATTTTGCTGTTTGGATGATGATAGATGTTTAGAGAACGGAGGCTAGAAAAATCGTATCGACCGAATTGTATCAAATTTCTTTTCAAAAACACCGACTATCAAATCGAAAATTCGATTCGGTGTTCGGGTCGAACTGAAAATTTGATTTAACCGATTTTTTGTCGATTAATCGAATTTTGAGCACCCCTATATACTAATATACACATCATATATACATATTATCCACTCCACTCACATCCATCTGCGACCAAATAAAACTATGGAAGTAACAACATGAATTCATGAAAATTAAAAGATGTTATAAAATTGGTATACTCTTTACATTTCCTCGTAACATTTCCTCATAACATCTTAACTCTTGTAATTTATGTTCCATCAATACGATGAGATTTTTAGTTGTAATTTTGGAGTCTATAAATAAGCCACTTATTTTGTATTGAGATTAGTGAGAAATGATATAAGAATACTCTTTTCTTTCTTTTCTATTCAAATTCTCATATTGTTGCAATTTATATTAATTTTATAACAAAAGAACATTTCATGTTAAGTAACTAAAATGCTTTTCTAGGGATAATTGAGTCATCTTCGCTCGAAATTTGATATGATTACACATAGATCCTTTATGTATGAAAAATTACACCTAAAATTCTTGATGTTTGTTATCGTCTAATAAATAGATCAGTTTATTAGTAAAATTCACACAATTTGCTAACTTCATCAACAAAATTGAATGAAAATTAATTTTTACTCTCGATAGGCTTACATATTTGTTGGAGGTTAAATAAATCTTTCCTGACCACTATAAGCATGATTATACTCCTCACATGCATTAGAGTGAGAAGATGCATAAGTGTAATTTGGTATTTGTTTGACTTGCAATAAGTCAAAAATAAATCAATAAATGAAAAATGTGTTTTCATTCAAAAAAATTTGCTGATATAGCAAAATTCATAAATTTTGATTAATTAATAAATTTATTTATTGGATGAAAATAAATATAAAAAATATTAGATATAATTTCTTCTATATTAGAGGAGGTGTACACATAATAACAAAAAATAGAAGGAGACAACGGTGTAATGAACCCTTTTCTCAATGTTCATTTATGACTTGCATACGAGGATCCTTTAAGTTTCTCTAATCGGTCACTTGAAGTCAAAAGTCAAAAACCTAACGCATTGTTTGAAGATAGGAAATCCATAACCAAACCTTTACTCAGCCGTAAAGCGTAGTGTATCTTCTTTCACTAAACCATACATTTATTCCCCATTGCAAAACCAATAATAGACTGCTCAGTATAAAACACTCTTTGAAAACTATTAAAACTAGTGGGTGAGGCACCTCGAATGAGCGTGCATAATAAAATAAAAATTTAAAAAGTAATTTTTATTTTTAAAAAAATATATTTTAATTGAAAAGGTTAAAAATATTAAAATAAAAAAGAAGTTATAAAAGATTAAAGTTAGTGGAAGTTAGAAGGTAGGCAGTTAGGGGTTTAGACAAGTTATTTAGAGTGTAAAAGAGTGGGAGGGTAAAAAGTTAATTAATAATAGGGGATAATTATTAATTACACTTCCTTCCCTTGAGATTTTGTTTAATTACACATAAACTTTGTGCTTTGAAAAATTACATTTAATATCTCGAGGTTTGCTTATGTCTATCGAATAGATTCCTTCGTTAGTTAAAATTCATCAAACTTGTTGATATTAGCAAGAAAATTGAATGGAAAAACCATTGATTGACTTATTACTGTCTTATTGTTTAGTCCTAAAAAATTTATTTGGTTTGCAATAAGTCATTAATAAGTTAATCGTTAAGGAAGCGAATTCACCTGGGAACACGGCGGAAGCGTGAAAAGACGAAAAAAATAAAATGCTCAGAACATTTAAAACTTGATCAAGGGTGTACCCTTGATCTTTCCCCAGTGTTCGATGTAAAGTATGCAGATTTAAATATCAACATAATCCAGCATACAAGATTCATGGATAAACAAAGAAACAACAAGAGACGTAATTGTAAATTGAACCATTACCTTTGTTGTTTTCTTGATCGGCTACGTGCTTTGTTCCTTTTCTTCAATCCCGTTCATGTTCTAGATCTCAACCTAGAGACCTCTAACGATGTCCACACCACACCAAGAAAGGTTAAGATTTTCTTGCTAGAAGAAATCAAACTTTGGAAGAAACGAAGATCAAAAGAACTATACTATTGATTAGCGTATTCTTTCAATCAACTTTTGTTTATCAATCGATCCTAAATCATGAAAAACAAAAGAGCGATAGAGAGTAGAGAAGAAGCGGCCGAGCTGTGTGTGTGAGTTAGTGAGGAGAGTGTGTGCAAGTTTGCTTATATCTTGAACTAATGGAAGAGTAGAAATGTGTCTAGATACATAAGGACATGTCTAATTACATTCTATATCTTCCATCAATCAAGCCCTCTCCCACAAGGTATGATAAATCATATCAAGTGGGAGAGTCACAATTAGTGTCCGACTTGTGCTTTCGAAAAGCACAACTCAGTCACTCTTGCACCTAGTTGATCGAGTTTTGTGCTTTCCAAAAGCACAACTCGGTCAACACTCTCCCTGCCATGTGGGAAGAGTCCAACTCTTCCCTTTCCAAACATGCATGTCAACTCGGTCCCTTGGGTCCTAATTTAGTGGACCGGACTTCATTCTAGTTAAATTAGAACAAGCCCGAAAGGTCCAATAAATTGAAACCAATTTAATTCAAAACCCAACTAAATTATGGGCAAAATTTTTTCAATCCAATTAAAGACTTAAGCCCAAATTCTCTTAATTAATAAATTAAATTTATTAATTAGAGCAACTCAATACAATATCAGGTCATCCATCAAATGGACTATACCATGTGTAAATAATCTAATTATTTAACGTCTTTGGAATTAATTCCAAATTAATCCCTCCACCTCCTCGGTTATTTGTGTGACTCATTAGGTTGACTCTCAACTAGACTTAGGCTTGTGTCTATACAGTCGATCACTAAATTCAATTTAGTCGATCATTCCCGATTAAACATTATCAGGAAAGCCCGTTACAATGGGTGGACGTCTAGCAATGCTCTATGGCACTAGAGACTAGGTGAATGTTAGCATGAATATTTGGCTCTCGAGTTCCATAGTACGGTCCTTCCGTCTACCGTTACCCAGCCTTGTCTAGGGCATGGCATTAGGTGTCGGTTCCCATCCTAGACTAGGCATCTATGCTTAGTACTCGAGACCGTGTTCGCTTTCATTGCTTCGAGATAGGAAACCATTTCCTATTCAACCAATCATTGTTACGTAACTGTCATGGTTCCTCAAGTTTAAGGACTACTCCCATACTATCAGAGTCAGGGGAATTCGAGTCACACTGACCAAACGACCAAGGATTCCATATGACGATTCCCCGCGAGTCAGTTTAGTCGGTTCGTCTCCTACTCGACCAACCTACTAAGATTGTATAAACGTCCAACGTCTGTTGCCGATGAAATGTGGTACTCATCTAATGAATAAGATGCTTAGTGCAGTCTCAATAGGAAACTTGATGCGGTGTTTGTAGGTCCTTGACTTGGAACTTTTCAAATCCAATCCTTATTAGTTAGTTTTATAGCCGCCATCTAATGAACGACCCAACTGCATGGGTTGTCCAATTGTTCTGTGGGCATCTGTTGTAACGTTAAACCGTTGTTTAACATTATTGGTAAGCTCAACATACACACATGCCAAGGATCAATACTTACCATATTCATCAAAACAATGTTACTTTTAATTAAGATTGTTGAATAGTTTTTAGAACTGACAATATAATTGACTTTTTGATCACGTATTTCAATAAATCGAGGGTAAATATCGATTTTCATTCTATTTTTTTGTTAATATTAACAAATTCGGTGAATTTTGACAAACGAATGGACTATATGTTAGATGGAAGCAAACCTCATGAATATAAGATATAATTTTTCAAACCACAAGGGTTCTACGTGTAATTACACCAAGTCTAAGCGGAGGAAGGTGTAATTATCCCTAATAATAAATTAAAGGGATAAATGCGATTTACCCCCATGTGATATAAGAAATGAGCAAAAATCCCATGCGAAAAAATAATTAGCAAATTATCCCCTGTGTTTTGAGAAATGAAGCAAATTACCCCCCTGTGTTTTCCTTGATAGGGGGGTAATTTGCTTCATTTCTCAAAACATAGGGAGATAATTTGCTAATTAATTTTTTACAAGGGGTTTTTTGCTCATTTCTTATATCAGAGGGGGTAAATTACATTTATATTTAAATTAAATATAAAAATATTTAAATTGGGAGACCACACAAAAATGATACACTAAATGGGTATTCTCACCTAGGTATAAGTTTCACTTGTTCACCCGTCAAAACCTTCATTCGAACTTCAAATACAACTTTATTTCATAGCTGTTTATGAAACTTTTTATTTTTCTTTTTATCGGGTTTCTACATCTAGCAATATTTCTTCCAACTACAGCATCTTTTGGCGAGAACAATATTTCTACTTTTTATTTTTCTTCTTATCGAACTTCAAAACCTATATGAAACTTTTTTATTTTTCTTCTTATCGGGTTTCTACATCATACAATATTTCTTCCAACTACAGCATCTTTTGGCGAGAACAATAAAGAAAACAGCTATATCCCCTATATTCCACCAAAATTTGAAGTCTTGAATGACCAAAGATGCACATATTCTAGACTAGTAACTTCCCCATGTAAAAACGATCTGCGGTAGAAATATATATTATGAACTTTTGATGTAAAAAAAAGGAGGTTAAAGGCGATTTACTCCCGGTAAAAGAGTAAACAACTCCCTAAAAAACATATACATCAAGGGGTGGTGGCGTAGTTGGCTAGCGCGTAGGTCTCATAGCTTCATTGAGTTATCCTGAGGTCGAGAGTTCGAGCCTCTCTCACCCCATTTGTCTTACTCAATTTTAAAATGTTGCTCTCACCCCATTTGTCCTACTCAATTTTATAAATTCAATTGATCTGTAGGAAACTAGCATTGAGTGAGAGTGGAAAAAACATTTTTAATCTATTTTCTTTGGGCTAGCAAGAAATGGAGGGGCAAGCACATGATAAATGCGACATACAAGGCTGCCCTGGCATCATTAATCTATCACATTTGGAACAAAAGAAACCAATGGAGGTTTACTGGGAATGGTTCAATTGCAGATGGGATCGCAGGAAGAGTCACTGAGCAAATCAGATTGAGAATACTGTTTGAGGAGCTTCAGGAATCTGTTCAGACCTTTGTTCTATATAGATTACGGAAAATTGCATGGCCATGATCGTAGCTAGATACATGATTGATAGGAGCTATGCATGACGTACAACTTTTGTTGTATATACGAAAATAACCTTTGTCCCAAATTAAAAAAAAAAAAGAAAATACAAAAGAATTCCTTTGACTTTTGAAAAATGATGCGCTTTGACTTTCACTTTATTTTTCAAATGCCAAGAAATTTTTTATATGTTTTTAGGAGAAATGCAATTTACTTTTCTATGATATTACAAATGAGTAAATTACCCCGTTGTGAAAAATAAAAAGCAATTTATCGCCTTAGATAGAGAGGTAACTTTACCGCCTATGATATTCCAAGAATACTGCGTTTCGCGAGACAAAAACCTTTTGCTCGTAGGGATCATAGAAATAATACCCTGCAGTTTCTTTCAAATAGCCGATGAACCTGCATAAACTAGACCTCGAGTCTAGTTTATCTCCCACTAATCTCTTGACATATGCGGAGCAACCCCATACTTTCAAGTATTTGTAGGAGGCAGGTTTGCTATGCCATATCTCATATGGTGTCTCGGATACCTTCTTAGATGACGCCAAGTTCAAAACTTTGGTTGTCGTCTCAAGAGCGTATCCCCAAAAGGAATGGGGGAGTTCGGTAAAACTCATCATGGATCGGACCATGTCCAACAAGGTCCGATTCCTCCTTTCAGACACACCATTAAGCTGTGGTGTTCCAGGAGGGGTCCACTGAGAGAGAATCCCAATCAGTAAACTCACCACTCAAATACTCTCCACCTCGGTCCGACCGAGAGGCTTTGATCTTTCAACTGGTTTGGTTCTCTACTTCAAGTCTGTATTCCTTAAACCTTCCAAAGGTTTCAGACTTGTACCTCATCAGGTAAACATAACCATACCGTGAGTGATCATTGGTAAAGGTTATGACGTACGAGTACCCACCTCTAGCCTGAGTATTTAGTGGGCCACAGACATCCGTATGGATCAAATCCAATAGACCACTGGCTAGCGTGCTTTGACCAACAAAGAGTTTCTTGGTCAATTTCCCTTCGGACAGGATTCGCAGGTCGGTAGGTTGTCCAAATCGTCTATTTCTAGACTCTTTGAGTCCACCAACCTTCTTATCCTATCTTTAGAGATATGACCTAACCTCGCATGCCATATCTGTGCGTTATTGTTATCATCACGTTTTTGTTTGTGTTCTGCAGTCATAATTCAATTAGACTGTTGAAGTATGTACAGACCGTTGACCAATGTACCAAGTAGATGAGAAATACCATCTTTAATAATGAAAAAACCATTTTTATTGATGGTAAGTACAAATCCCTCCTTATCAAGGACCGGGATGGAAACAATATTTTTAATCATGCTAGGTACATAGAAATAGTCGTTCAGTACAATCCTAACATGACTACTAATGGCTAACTCCATTGAGCCTACGGCTTCCGCAGCAACGGTCTTGCCATCGCCTAGCCTCAGGATCATCTCATCCTTGGTTAGCCTTCTGCTTCTTTGTAGTGCCTGCAAATCATTGCAGATGTGAGCACCACACCCGGTATCCAATACCCATGAAGTAGAATTAGTTATCATGTTTACTTCAAGCACAAACATACCTGGGTTGGAGAGGAGTTGTGGGCACTCCCTCTTCCAATGCCCTTCCCTTGGCAATGCATGCAGACATCATTTTCCTTGGACCGCTGAGAACCACGGGCTTCCTTTCCCTTTGCTCGGTCCCACCGGAGCAACAGGGGTGCCTGGAGCGCGAGCATGGGCCGCAACCGTGTTTCCTTTCCCCTTCTTCCTCTTCCAGCGTCCGGCCCTCTTGCTATTCGCCTTAGAGGTTGAAGCCTCTCTTATCAATACCACCGGCGCCGACTTTTGGGTTGTTGCTTCGTATTGGACCAGCATGTTGATCAACTCATGAATAGACTTCTCAAGTCCGTTCATGTTGTAGTTTACAACAAACGAGTCATAGGATGGAGGAAGCGACTGGAGGATCACGTCAATGTACGTGTCATTGTTAAGCCCAGCTTTAACGTCCACTAGGGAGAGCATCTTGACCCTATGACTTTGTACAGACGCTCCTTCAGCAAGCTTGGTGCCAAAAAATGCTTTTGTGGTGGCATATCTAATATGCCTATCCAGAACCGCATAAACCTCGTTCATGCGGAGCATTATGGTGGAGACGTTGTCCAGCCTCTCATACTGCTTCTGGATGTCATTAGTCATTAAAGCCAGTATGATACTGCGTACTTTCCGGTTGTCCTCATGCCATTTTTCGAACCTCAAACGTTCTTCTGGCATGGACCCCTCCGGTAAGTCGCTCGGTGGCGGCTCGTCCAAGACGTAGCCTTGGTTCTCGAAACCGAGGACAATCCTCAGGTTTCTTAGCCAGTTCGAGTAGTTCATTCCGTTGAATTTATTAGTCTCAAGTTCCATGGTTAATGGATTCTTAGACATGTCTACATTAATGAAATGTAAAGCAGAAATTAGCAGATGATGGTAGTATTATTGTTCAAGTTGAAGACTTGGTCTTTTAGTCTTTAACCCTCCCACTATTTATACGAAAGTCCGCCACTCTCAAGCGGAGTTTCGGGAAACCATTTTCTAGTGGACTCGGGATCCACAAGCGTAATCTCCATGCCCCGATTTTACAATACACATGAAGACGACCTCGTGGGAGATATCCAATATCATTCTCATCCAATGAGTTTCCCAAGATATTTTGCCTCACCAATTCGCATGGTTCTGAGGACTCCAAGCGAACCATGTTACTCAGTGTTGGGCCCGACCCATCAACCAAATCATGCCTCAAACTGTCGCCCCCCACGACTCGTGAGATAGGAAAACAACCAGCGTAGTCTTTTTGTTCACAACAATGGTGTAGCCTTCCTCGGGATTCGTTTATTTAAACTAGATTTAAATTTACGCACCATTTCTCACTTTCTCGCTTCTGCTCGAGCTCCGGGTGGATCCTCTTGTCCTTCAAGTGGTATCAGAGCTCGGTTCGATGTAAGGGCATAGATCTACTTGCTTTTATGGTTTTATTGGCATTTTAGATACATAAGTGTATGAATAATATGATGATTCAATTGTTGAATTTGATGGACTTTTGGCATGCTTGATTTTATTAGATTGGATCTAAAAAATACATGCTTATTTTCAGAATTATTGTTACTATTTTTGTGCTGAAAAAATATTGAAAAACATGAAAAAAAAAATTGGGATCGGATAGCAGCGGCCGCGCGTAGGCGGGTGCCTGCGCGCGCGCGCGCTGTGCGCAGACGGCCGCTGCCAGCCAAGGCCAGCGCGCGGCACAGGGCGCGCGCGTGCGCTGCCCTGTGCGCGCGGGTGGCCGGCAGGCACAGCGGCTGGGCCGTTTTGTGCCGTTTTTCGACATTTTCTGGAAAATTCGATTTTCTGTATTTTCTGCACAATATTCTGAAAATATGTTAATTTTGCATATTTGATTTTGGAATAATTGGATTATTCCTTAGATTAAATTTGCTTAATTAATTTGAAATTAATACATGCATTGGATGCTTTGTTTAAAATTTCCATTAAATTTAAAATTTGAATTTTGCATATTATTTGTATGTTTATGCTTTTGTGATGTTGGATATCACTTGGGTATTTGGAATATCCATTGGTTTAATGCATGATTATTTGGAATAATTGTGTTATGTGAGTTGATGGAATGAACATGGGATAATCACAAGAGCCCTAGATCTTATGTATGGATGAATGTATGATCATTTATTTTCTGTTGGGTGGGGCCTGCATGCCTCTTGTTTCGGGACTATCATCTCCCGTATTTTTAGCCTCATGATGTTAAGGCTTGTTTTTATTATTACCAATGTATTGCTTTCAGTTGTAATGAGAGTAGATACGATTGGTGAGGTTTTATTTTAAAAAGTATTTGGAGTCGGAGACCCCAAGCAGGAGCATCAAGGCGTGAAACAAGAAGCATTACAAGGCCCATTAAAATGACAATGGGTATATTATTATTGTAATAATTTAGGACCACCCTAGATAGACCATAGACTCACTGCGGGCTCAGTGGGTCGCATAGGTTGGGCTTGTGATCATCCTAACAGGGTATGCTATGTTTTCTACATGCCGCATATTTATTTATCGGTTTAAATATTGGATATTTATGCATGCTAAAACACCATAATGTGATGAGGTCTCGGTCATACACAAACTTTCATTTGGTTGGACCAAATTAAATATTAGGCCAGAACGGACTTGGATCAAAATGGTATTTTGATCTGTCCGAGCTTTCCATCCACAGCAATGTGGTGAGGAAGCTACCACTACCCAAGTGTGGTCTCACGAGTCGTGGTACACTTGGACTAGAGGAAAGCTGCACCATTGCTGTGAACAAAAAGACTGCACTCGCTGTTTTCCTATCTCACGAGTCGTGGGGGGCGACAGTTTGAGGCATGATTTGGTTGATGGGTCGGGCCCAACACTGAGTAACATGGTTCGCTTGGAGTCCTCGGAACCATGTGAATAGGTGAGGAAAAATATCTTCGGAATCTCATTGGATGAGAATGATATTGGATATCTCCCACGAGGTCTTCTTCATGTGAATTGTAAAAGCGGGGCATGGAGATAACGCTTGTGGATCCCAAGCCCACTAGGAAATGGTTTCTCGAAACTCCTCTTGAGAGTGGCGGACTTTCGTATAAATAGTGGGAGGGTTAAAGACTAAAAGACCAAGTCTTCAACTTGAACAATAATATTACCATCATCTGCTAATTTCTGCTTTACATTTTCATTAATGTAGATATGTCTAAGAACCCATTAACGATGATACTCGAGACTAACAAATTCAACGGAACGAACTACTCGGACTGGCTGAGAAACCTGAGGATTGTCCTCGGTTTCAAGAACCAAGGCTACGTCTTGGGCGAGCCGCCAGTGAGCGACTTACCGGAGGGGTCCACGCCTGAAGAATGTTTGACGTTCGAGAAATGGCATGAGGACAACCGGAAAGTATGTAGTATCATACTGGCTTCGATGTCTAACGACATCCAGAAGCCGTATGAGAGGCTGGACAACATCTCCGCCATAATGCTCTGCATGAACGAGGTTTATGCAGTTCCGGATAGGCATATTAGGTATGCCGCCACAAAAACATTCTTTAGCACCAAGCTTGCTGAAGGAGCGTCTGTACAAAGTCATGGGGTCAAGATGCTCTCCCTAGTGGAGAAACTCGAGGACCTTAAAGCTGGGCTTAACAATGACACGTACATTGACGTGATACTCTGAAAGATTGTGGATCGTCCCGAGAAAATTGCGCGAATGCGGAAGCGCAGTATAAAATAAAATACGGAATTTAAACATGCTTTAACAAAAATTAAAGAACACGTTCAAGGGGTGTGCCCTTGAACTTTCCCGGGTGTTCGGTGTATCTCATGAATTAAATACATACAAATAATCATGGAGGCCATAGGGATTAAAATTAAACGGAGCGAAAACGTAAACCGAGACCTACCCGTTGTCGTTTTCGTCTTCAACGGCTACTCGCGTTGTTCCCCGTTTTGCACCAAGACCTCGTTCTTGAGATCCTCCAAATCGTGACACACGATCCACCTACGTATCTCGCACGTCGTGCTAGCAACGAACAAGTATTATTTTTGGAGAGGATAGATCAACCACGCGTTGTGAATTAACGGGATCGATCTTCCTAAGTTCTAATATTCCAAGAACAAGAGCACAAGAATAATATGTTCTTCCTAGAGAGAGAGAAGAGGGCAGACGAGAGGGAGAGGAGAGAGCTCAAGTAGTGTGTGTGTGTCTTGGAATTTTCATCATCCTTGAATTGTAGGAGGCTAGGGGTTTATATAGAGGAGGAGTTTAATCCTCTTTAAACTCCAACTCTAAGAGGTCTATTTTGACTAGGATTTTGACCTAGTCAAATTCCTAGTTAAAATAGTATTTGACCTAGTCAAATTAATCCTAGCCATCCATCTCTCCCTTTCAATCTCAACCGTTAATTTAATTTAATGGAATATTTAAAACGTATTTAAATATTCCAAAAGGCAAAATAAATATAAATATTTATTCTAAGTCCATTAAATTAATTCCCTTAATAAATCTAATTTTTCAATTTAATTCCTTTTATCAAATAGAAGGAATTAATACTCCAAGAAAATAAAGGACCCGATTAAATCAAATTTAATCATTCCTTTTCTCCAATATTTATGTGTGTGGATAGTGTGTGACACTTTAGGTTCACCTTTCAGCTAGACTTGGTCGGATTCCTAGAATCCATCCGTTACCATGGGTGGCCATCTAGCAACGGTCCATGGCACTAGAGACTAGGTGAAATATTCGGGGATGAACTTTTAAGCTCTAACAGTACACTTGTCCTTCTGTCTACGGTCTCACCACTTAGGGTCTAGGGCACGGAAAATGCAGGTACCCATTTTGGACCTAAGTGTCGGTCTGTCCTTACTAAACGCCGCAAGGGAAACCTTCCCTTCTGTTCAGTTACTGTGGCCACAGATTTTAGGGACAAGACACAGAGCATACGTGAGACTCAACTATCAATGCCTTTTGACAGGAGACAGATCTTTTCTTGGAAACTACTGTCACTTTGTTCACCAGAGCTGCACTAGACATGGCTTATGACTACTCAAGTGCTTCTTGGCAATCTCTCACCATATCTAAGATACAGACCTGATATACAGGTAAACTCAGCAGTTCCTCAAGTCAAAGGGCTTGGCCTGTACCGTTGGAATCGGGAATACACGTCATACCTTGCTGACCCTACTTAAGGTCCTCCGTAAGACGGTTCCTGCGAGTCACCTCAGTCAGCTGCTCCCTAGCATGCTAACCCACTAACACTGCTTAGACGACCTTTCACCGTCGATGAAACACGACAGTAGATGCTTAGTGCAAGTCTCAAGGGGAATCTCGGTATCCATTTTCGAGATTCCTTGACTTGGAGTTTTTTCGGACTGATTCGGCGGGACTGATTTCATGGACCTACCTCCAAGCGTAGTCCCAGTCCCCGAAATGGGATTTCAGTCCATGGGCTTTGTTTGCGTAGTAAACAGATAGATAAAGCAGTAAAGTGAACGCAAACAAAGTAATGCCAGAATGAATCTCACTTCTTTACTCATAGTTTTATCAAAACACTGAAATTGTCTAGACATAGGTTACATTTTGCCTGCCAAGATTGGCTTCATGGTCACCTATTCTAACATACTCCAGTCGCTTCCTCCATCCTATGTCCCGTTTGTTGTAAACTACAACATGAACGGACTTGAGAAGTCTATTCATGAGTTGATCAACATGCTGGTCCAATACGAGGCAACAACCCACTAGTCGGCGCCGGCGGTATTGATAAGAGAGGCTTCGACCTCCAAGGCGAATGGCAAGAGGGCCGAACGCTGGAAGAGGAAAAAGGGCAAAGGGAAGACGGTTGCGGCCCCTGTTCGTGCTCCGGGCGTTCCTGATGCTCTGGTTGGACCGAGCAAAGGGAAAGGGAAGGCCCATGGTTCTCAGCGGTCCAAGGCAAATGATGTCTGCATGCATTGCCAAAGGAAAGGGCATTGGAAGAGGGAGTGCCCACAACTCCTCACCAACCCAGGTATGTTTGTGGTTGAAATAAATATGATTACTAATTCTGCTTCATGGGTATTGGATACCGGGTGTGGTGCTCACATCTGCAATGATTTGAAGGCACAACAAAGAAGCAGAAGGCTAACCAAGGATGAGATGATCCTGAGGCTAGGCGATGGCAAGGCCGTTGCTGCGGAGGCCGTAGGATCACTAGAGTTAGCCATTAGTAGTCATGTTAGAATTGTACTGAACGACTGTTTCTATGTACCTAGCATGATTAAAAACATTGTTTCCATCCCGGTCCTTGAGAAGGAGGGATATGAATTTACCATCAATAAAAACGACTTATTCATAATTAAAGACGGTATTTCTCGTCTGCTTGGTACATTGGTCAATGGTCTGTACATACTTCAACAGTTTAATTGGATTATGACAGCAGAACACAAACAAAAACGTGATGATCATAATAACGCGCAGATATGGGATGCGAGGTTAGGTCATATCTCTAAAGATAGGATAAGAAGGTTGGTGAACTCAAAGAGTCTAGAAATAGACGATTTGGACAACCTACCGACCTGCGAATCCTGTCTGAAGGGAAAGATGACCAAGAAACCCTTTGTTGGACAAAGTATGCTAGCCAGTGGTCTGTTGGATTTGATCCATACGGATGTCTATTGCCCACTAAATACTCAGGCTAGAAGTGGGTACTCGTACTTCAGGATCAAAATGGTATTTTGGTCTGTCCGAGCCTTCCATCCACAACAATGTGGTGAGGAAGCTACCACTACCCAAGTGTGGTCTCACGAGTCGTGGCACACTTGGACTAGGGGAAAGCTGCACTATTGTTGTGAACAAAAAGACTACGGCTCGCTGTTTCCCCTGTCTCACGAGTCGTGGGGGGCGACAGTTTTGAGGCATGATTTGGTTGATGGGTCGGGCCCAACACTGAGTAACATGGTTCGCTTGGAGTCCTCGGGACCATGTGAATAGGTGAGGCAAAATATCTTGGGAATCTCATTGGATGAGAATGATATTGGATATCTCCTACAAGGTCTTCTTCATGTGAATCGTAAAAGCGGGGCATGGAGATTACGCTTGTGGATCCCAAGCCCACTAGGAAATGGTTTTCCGAAACTCCGCTTGAGAGTGGCGGACTTTCGTATAAATAGTGGGAGGGTTAGAGACTAAAAGACCAAGTTTTCAACTTGAACAATAATATTACCATCATCTGCTAAAATCTGCTTTACATTTTCATTAATGTAGATATGTCTAAGAACCCGTTAACCATGATTCTTGAGACTAACAAATTCAACGGAACGAACTACTCGGACTGGTTGAGAAACCTGAGGATTGTCCTCGGTTTCGAGAACCAAGGCTACGTCTTGGACGAGCCGCCACCGAGCAACTTACCGGAGGGGTCCACGCCTGAAGAACGTTTGACGTTCGAGAAATGGCATGAGGACAACCGGAAAGTATGTAGTATCATACTGGCTTCGATGTCTAACGACATCCAAAAGCAGTATGAGGGCTGGACAACGTCTCCGCCATAATGCTCCGCATGAACGAGGTTTATGCGGTTCCGGATAGGCATATTAAATATGCCGCCACAAAAGCATTCTTTGGCACCAATCTCGTTGAAGGAGCGTCTGTACAGAGTCATGGGGTCAAGATGCTCTCCCTAGTGGAGAAACTCGAGGACCTTAAAGCTGGGCTTAAGAATGACACGTACATTGACGTGATCCTCCAGTCGCTTCCTCCATCCTATAACCCGTTTGTTGTAAACTACAACATGAACGGACTTGAGAAGTCTATTCATGAGTTGATCAACATGCTGGTCCAATACGAGGCAACGACCCGCAAGTCGGCGCTGGCGGTATTGATAGGAGAGGCTTCGACCTCCAAGGCGAATGGCAAGAGGGCCGGACGCTGGAAGAGGAAGAAGGGCAAAGGGAAGACGGTTGTGGCCCCTGCTCATGCTCCGGGCGTCCTTGTTGCTCCGGTTGGACCGAGCAAAGGGAAAGGGAAGGCCCGTGGTTCTCAGCGGTCCAAGGCAAATGATGTTTGCATACATTGTCAAGGGAAAGGGCATTGGAAGAGGGAGTGCCCACAACTCCTCTCCAACCCAGGTGTGTTTGTGGTTGAAGTTAATATGATTACTAATTCTGCTTCATGGGTTTTGGATACCGGGTATGGTGCTCACATCTGCAATGATTTGCAGGCACTGCAAAGAAGCAGAAGGCTAACCAAGGATGAGATGATCCTGAGGCTAGGCGATGGCAAGGCCGTTGCTGCGGAGGCCGTAGGATCACTAGAGTTAGCCATTAGTGGTCATGTTAGGATTGTACTGAACGACTGTTTCTATGTACCTAGCATGATTAAAAACATTGTTTCCATCCCGGTCCTTGATAAGGAGGGATATGAATTTACCATCAATAAAAACGGTTTTTCATTATCAAAGATGGTATTTCTCATTTGCTTGGTACATTGGTCAACGGTCTGTACATACTTCAACAGTCTAATTGGATTATGACTGCAGAACACAAACGGAAACGTGATGATCATAATAACGCACAGATATAGCATGCGAGGTTAGGTCATATCTCTAAAGATAGGATAAGAAGGTTGGTGGACTCAAAAGAGTCTAGAAATAGACGATTTGGACAACCTACCGACCTGCGAATCCTGTCTAAAGGGAAAGATGACCAAGAAACCCTTTGTTGGACAAAGTACGCTAGCCAGTGGTCTGTTGGATTTGATCCATACAGATGTCTGTGGTCCACTAAATACTCAGGCTAGAGGTGGGTACTCGTACTTCATAACCTTTACCGATGATCACTCACGGTATGGTTATGTTTACCTGATGAGGTATAAGTCTGAAGCCTTTGGAAGGTTTAAGGAATACAGACTTGAAGTAGAGAACCAAACCGGTCGAAAGATCAAAGCCCTTCGGTCGGACCGAGGTGGAGAGTATTTGAGTGGTGAGTTTACTGATTATCTAAAAGAGAATGGGATTCTCTCTCAGTTGACCCCTCCTGGAACACCGCAGCTTAATGGTGTGTCTGAAAGGAGGAATCGGACCTTGTTGGACATGGTCCGATCCATGATGAGTTTTACCGAACTACCCCTTTCCTTCGGGGATATGCTCTTGAGACGGCGGCCAAAGTTTTGAACTTGGCGCCATCTAAAAGGGTATCCCAGACGCCATATGAGATATGGCATGGCAAGCCTGCCTCCTACAAATACTTGAAAGTGTGGGGTTGCCCCGCATATGTCAAGAGATTAGTGGGAGATAAACTGGACTTGAGGTCTAGTTTATGCAGGTTCATCGGATATCCGAAAGAAACTGCGGGGTATTATTTCTATGATCCCTCCGAGCAAAAGGTTTTTATCTCGCGAAACGCAGTGTTCTTGGAAAAAGGTTTTCCATCGGATAGTCGACGCGATGAGGTGCTCCTTGAGGAATCAAGTGAGGCACCCCATGAGGCGGCAGTGACATCTGAGCCAGTGGTTCCCACTGATATTGTTCCAGTCCTCCGTAGGTCGGCCAGAGTATCCCATACACCTGATAGGTATGGATTTCTGGGCCTGACCGGTCAGTTGGATAATGATCCAAAGACGTACGGAGAAGCGATGTCGGACATCGATTCGGACAAGTGGCTTGAGGCCATGAAATTCGAGATGGACTCGATGGGTACAAATAAGGTTTGGACCCTAGCAGTTCCACCAAAAGGGGTTAAACCCGAAGCTGGAACATACATTTTGATGAAGTCATACGGGGATATGATTTCATCAAGAACGAGTCCGATCCTTGTGTATACAAGAAGATCAGTGGGAGCTCAGTTGCGTTTTTGGTGCTTTACGTGGATGACATCTTGCTCATTGGGAATGATGCTAAGATGTTGGGTACCACTAAATCTTGGTTGTCAATGCAATTCTCCATGAAGGATATGGGCGAGGCATCCTACATCCTTGGCATTAAGATCTACAGGGATAGATCTAGAAGGATGTTAGGAATGGCCCAGTCCTTGTAAGTTATCCAAGAAGCAGTCTCCTAAGACTGACGAGGAGCTTAAACGGATGTTGGACATCCCCTATGTTTCAGCCGTAGGCAGCATACAGTATGTTGTTCAGTGCACTAGACCTGATATGGCTTTCGCTTTGAGCGTAACAAGTCGATATCAGTTGTGTGCCGGGGAGGCACACTGGAGTGCAGTCAAGACTATCCTGAAGTACCTGAAAAAGGACTAAGGACATGTTCTTGATCTACGGCGGTGGAGAGTTGATACTGGAAGGCTATAGCGACGCTAGCTTCCAGTCGGATGACGATGATGCCAAGTCTCAATCTGGTTATGTGTTCAGACTTAATGGTGGCGTGGTCGCTTGGAAGAGTTCCAAGCAGGCTACCACGGCGGACTCCACCACAGAGTCTGAATACATAGCAGCTTCGAAAGCTGCCAAGGAGTGGTTTGGTTGATGAGCTACATCCAAGGGTTGGATGTAGTACCTACCATTGCTAAGCCTGTAATTATCTTTATGATAACAACGGGGCGATAGCGTTAGCAAAGGAACCGAGATCTCATCACGATCCAAGGATATTCTTAGACGCTACCATCTACTTCGAGAGATGGATAGCAGGAGTGACATTCGGTTGGACCGAGTCAGCTCCGCAGAAAACATAGCAGATCCACTTGCTAAGCCCATGTCGCAAGTTGCCCATACTCACCATCTGAATAAGAGGTTTGAGGCCAATGGGTGATTGGCTTTAGGTCAAGTGGGAGATTGTTGGAATAGGTGACCAGAAAGCCAATAGGTTTGGCAATTTGTAACCTATCGACAACTTGATGTGAATGTAATATTATTATATGATGAATAAGATGAGTATTCGTCACCAATGGTACCTTCTTTGTTGCGCTCATCTTACATTTGTTAAAACGGTGTTTAACTTATATCGCAACAAAGCCCACAGACCATGGATAACAACTCGTGCAGTTGGGCCACGCATTGGATGGTGGTCATGAAACCAACTGATTAAGAGTTGGGTCTGAAACGTTCCAAGTCGAGGACCTCGAGACAGGGCATCGAGAGTCCTATTGAGACTTGCGTCAAGAGTCGTGTTCATTGGATGAGTGCCGTGTTTCATCGGCGACAGGCGTGGGACGCCTACACGATCTTGATGGGTTGGTCGACTGGGGTCGAGCCGACTGGACTGACTCGCGGGGATCATCATATGGAAGCCTTGGAGGCTTGGTCGGTATGATTGGATTTCCCCGGTTCCGATAGTACGGGAGTAATGCTCAGACTTGAGGAATCATGGCAGTCACGTGCACAGGACGGCTGTATCTTGGATCTGGCGAGAGGTGATCATTCTGTAAGATGATCATTATAAGCGTTGTCCAGTGCAGTCAGAATGTGTAGCGAGGACGGTGGATTCCAAGAAGAGGATCCGTCCCTTGTCAGTATGTGACAGAGGTATCTCCTATGCACTCGGAGACACGTTCATGCTGTTTGAAGCTGTGGCCACAGTGGTTGGTCGAACAGGGAATGGTTTCCTGTGTCGACGCAATGAAGCATACGTGGTCTCGACTATTAAGCATAGATGCCTAGTCAAGGATGGGAACCGACGCCCAATTCCATACCCTAGACTAAGGTCGGGAGACGGTAGACGGAAGGATCGTAACCGTACGGAATCGGCGCCTAAATGTTCACGCCAATTTACCTAGTCTCTAGTGCCATGGACCGTTGCTAGACGGCCACCCATGGTAACGGGCCCTTGTGGGACACGGGCCCAAGTCTAGCTGAGGGTGAACCTAAAGGGTCACACACAAATCACCAAGGAGGTTGAGAGATCGACTTGGAGTCAATCTCGTAGGATAAAATAAGTAGTTGGATTACTTAAGGGAAAGTCCATTGGATGGACGGGCCGATATTGTATCGGGCTTTCATTTAATCGGTAAATTGGATTTTCGATTAAATATGGAAAGTTGAGATGTTGAGACGTTGGATCTTTTAATTGGATTAAAAGATCAACGAGAATAATTTAAGTGGACATTAAATTGGATTTAATATTAGGTTCGTCGTAATTGGATTACGATAAAACCCGGTCCGTTAAATTATACCCGAGAGGAGAAATAATTCCTAATTTGGAATGGAAAGAAGTTGGACTTCTTTCCTTAATTAAACATGGCCGACACGCTCCCTTGGAGGAAGCAAAATCAGCCATGTTTCATGCTAGGTGGTATGTTGACGTATCTCTTTTGGAAAGAGACAAATCAACTCCAATCAAGCTCTTCCCTTTTGGTATGATTTGATCATACCATAAATTTTGGTAGGCTTGATTGAAGAATTGATGGTGATTGATTGGAATGAATCTAGACATCCTTGGATGAACCTAGACACATTCCAATAATCACATTAATTATGTATATATATTAGAATATACAACACCAAGCATAAGTGATTCATTATTCATCTTTTTCTAGGAAAAAGAGAAGACAAAAAATCCTCTCCTCTCTCTCAAAATTTCGTGCTCCCTCCCTCTCTTACACTTGTGTTCTTCACTTGATTTTGAATCAAGAAGAAGAACAAAGTAAGTTTAAGAGAACACTAATTCATAGTGTTCTTCTCTTAAACCGATTTCTTCCTAAACCCGTTCTTTTCTAGCAAGAAGAACGTATGTTTCTTCCGGTGTGGTGTGGATCACCTTTGGAGAATCCATACGTTTGGATTTCGTGAGCATTCCGAAGAAGGAACAACGCTAGTAGCCGGGAGCATACGCTAAACAATCAAAGGTAACGGTTAATTACGCTTTGATTGATTTCATTTGTATATCTATGCCCTATGTGTTTAAATATATGTTTTAATATTTACACATCCTACATTGAACGCCCGGTTGAGCACCCAAGGGTACACCCCTTGGGATTCGCGTATTTTGAATTTGATTTAAATTTACGCACCATTTATCGCTTCCTCGCTTCCGCTCGCGCACCCGGGCGGATCCGCTTGTCCTTCAATATTACATGGTCATCATAAGCCTCGTCCAGTGCAGTCGGAGTATGTAAGAACGGTAAATTCCAAGATAGGATCTGTCCCCTGTCAAAGGATATGACAGCAAGATCTCCTATGCGCTCGGAGATGGTTTAGACTCACAAAGTCTATGACCATAGCACTTGATGTAGTGGGAAAGGATTTCCTACGTCGAGTTAAACCTGTCTCGAGCATTATGCATAGCTTCCTAGTCCAGGATGGGAACCGACCCCTAGACTAAAGGCCGGGAGACAGGTGACAGTAGGACCTTACCCGTACGTATCGAGCGTCGGTAGGACCGCACCTGCATATAACTCGGAGCCTAAATGTTCACAACATAAATTCACCTAGTCTCTAGTGCCATGGACCGTTGCTAGATGGCCACCCATGGTAACGAACTACTTTGGTTATGAAATAACAAGAAGTAGGTCCAAGTCTAGCTGAAAGGTGAACCTAAAGAGTCACACCCGCTACACCAAATGATAGGAAATTAATTTGGAATTAATTCCGGGAGAAGGTTTAATTTAATGGAATTAAATTATACTTCTTGGAGATTCAAGCCTCGATGAATTATTTGGAATAATCGGGCTTGAGTTCATAAATTAGATTTATGAATTTTATAAAGCATGGGCTTTCCTTTTAATTAGATTAAAAGGGTGAATTAATTAATTAGTGGGCTTGGTATATTAAAAAGGATTTAATATAAAGTCCATGGGACTATTTAATTTATAATTAAATAATCCCATTCTATGGAATTAATTAATGGGCTTGGTATATTAAATAGGATTTAATATAAAGTCCATGGGACTATTTAATTTAGAATTAAATAAGTCCTTTCCATTAATTAATTAATGGGCTTAGTATATTAAATATGATTTAATATAAAGTACATGAGAATATTTAATTTAGAATTAAATAGGCCCATTCCATAAAGCCCATCAAAATGGATGGACAAAATTTGATCTAGAGAATGATGAGATGAAGGGCCATGATTAATTTAACTTAATCAAAGCCTAATTTGACTAGGATTTGACTAGGTCAAAATCCTAGTCAAAGTGTGTCTCTTTGGAAGAGTTTGAGAAGGAATAGGAAATTCCATCTTCTATATATACTCAAAAAAACACACACTCACACCTAGTATTCAATAAACTCTCATCTCTCCATTCTCCCTCAAATTTTCGTCCATCCCTATTTCACTCTCCAAGAATACTACTTTGTTCTTCTTGATTTATTCAAGTTAAGAACATAAGAGACATTGATTGCGTTAATTCATAGCGTGTATCGATGTCTCTTCTCCCCAAATAATTTCTTGCTAGCACAAGGGTTGTTTTCTTTCCGGTGGAGCGAGTAAGATGATTTAGAGGGTCTCTTCTTTGAGATCTTGGTGCAAAACGGGGAACAATGCATGTAGCCGAAACGAAGACAAAACTACAACCGGGTAGGTTCTTTAATTTCGTTCTTTCGGTTTTAATTCTATGGCCTCCATGTTGTGTTTTATTGAACATGAGATACACCGAATGCCCGGGAGAATCAAGGGCACACCCCTTGATTCGTTTATGTATGTTATGCATAATTTAAATTCCTTTTAATTATGCTTTGTAATTTTTTATTACGCATTCTTTCGCGCTTCCGCTATACGCGCTCATCTCCCGGGACGATCCACATAATCTTTCAGTGGTATCAGAGCCCGGTTCGGTGTATAGGCCTAGAATTCTATGTGCTATGTGCGTTTAAGCATGATAAACGTATTTTTATTTACGTTTTTAGCATGTTTGTCGTAGATATTTATTGGCGTTTAATTTTGCATCGGATTTTGGATCTTGGTTTTCTTGAATGTGTTAATACATGTTCTAGGGTTGAATTTATCTTGTGGTTCAGAAAATAGCATGAAAAAGTTGAAAAAGAGTGAAAAAACGGCGAACCGACAGCAGCAGCACGCTGGCCGCACGCACAGGGGCGCGGCCGGGCGCGCGTGCAGGCAGGGGCCTGCGCGCGCGCCGGCCAGCGCGCCCAGCGTGCGCGCTGAACCGGCCGCGCGCGCAGGCATGGGCGCCTGGCCGGCCGGTTGTGCCGTTTTCCGTTTCTCTCCCGTTTTTGGCTCGTTTTTCAAAACTATTTTTACTGAATTATTTTTATGATATTTTATGCATTATTCTGAACCCGTTGACTTAGAATATTTATTTTTGAGATTTGGAATTTCCTAAAATAAATATTGCTTGGTTGACGAGGAAAGGGTTTCCTAACAGGATTTAATTTTTGCAATGGTTGCACCAATGATCAAAATTCATATGTGAAATTTCGCAATAATTTCTGCGTTTTATGATGTTGGACATCATGGTTATTTTATAGTTTGAGCATGAGTAGACCTTAACATGTATTAATATTGCACAAATGTTGGGTTTTGGGATTCTTGAATATCTGAGTATATTCTTGAATTGTTGGTTTTAGTGTTTTCAGAAAATTTGATTTTTCTGCATAATTCTTGGAATTTTTCTGAATTAATTAACTTGGGGCATTTTAATTTTGGTTGAGATTTTATATTTCATAGAATTAATATTGCCTTGTTAGTTATGGAAAAGGTTTTTCCAACAAAAATCGTTGTGCATAGGTTGCACTATTATCCAATGTTTGGTGTGAATATTTTACATGTAGTTTCTGCATTTATTTTATGGTATGGATTATCATGGATGTTGGTATAGCATATTTTACGTGGGATATGTATTTGTGCTATTTGTGTTAATTGATTTGACAAAGGATGATCACAAAGCCCCTAGACCGCATGTATGGTTTATTTACATTTATTTGTTGGGTTGTGGCCTGTGTGCCTCTTTGTTTTCCTCTCTGTCTCTCTTCTAGTTGCCTTGGAATAATAAGGCTTTCTCTCTCCCTCCTAATGTACTCCCCCCAAATGTTTAATTGGGGTTTCTTATTTTATGATGTAATAAGAGTAGAATTAGTGGTGAGGTTTTATTTTTTTTGCAAATAAAAGCTGCAAGAGAAGACAAGCCCAAGGTGTTGGAGGCCCATGGAGGTTGCCATCAGATGGCCCACTGAGGATTCATGGAGAAGAAGTCCGGTGTAGGCCCACGATGGAGAGCCCAAGAAGATAAAGAGGACTTACAAGGCCCATTGCATGTAATGGGTTATTAATGAAAGATTATGTGGATCGGCCCAGGACATTAACGCGAATAGCGGAAGCGCGAAATAGTGCGTAATAAAAAAAATTACAAAGCATAATTCAACGGAATTTAAATCATGCATAATATACATAAACGAATCAAGGGGTGTGCCCTTGATTCTCCCGGGCGTTCGGTGTATCTCATGTTCAATAAAACACAACATGGAGGCCATAGAATTGAAACCGAAAAAACAAAATTAAAGAACCTACCCGGTTGTAGTTTTGTCTTCGTTTCGGCTACATGCATTGTTCCCCGTTTTGCACCAAGATCTCAAAGAAGAGACCCTCTAAATCATCTCACTCGCTCCACCGGAAAGCAAACAACCCTTGTACTAACAAGAAATTATTTGGGGAGAAGAGACATCGATACACGCTATGAATTAACGCAATCAATGTCTCTTATGTTCTTAACATGAATAAAATCAAGAAGAACAAAGTATAATTCTTGGAGAGAAAAGAAGGGGATGGACGAAAATCTTGAGAGGGATGAGAGATGAGAGTTGTAGAGAATACTAGGTGTGAGTGTGTGTTTTTTTTTAAGTATTTATAGAAGATGGAATTCCTATTCCTTCTCAAACTCTTCCAAAGAGACACACTTTGACTAGGATTTTGACCTAGTCAAATCCTAGTCAAATTAGGCTTTGATTAAGTCAATTTATTCATGGCCCTTCATCTCATCATTCTCTAGATCAAATCTTGTCCATCCATTTTGATGGGCTTTATGGAATGGGCCTATTTAATTCTAAATTAAATATTCCCATGGACTTTATATTAAATCATATTTAATATACTAAGCCCATTAATTAATTAATGGAAATGACTTATTTAATTCTAAATTAAATAGTCCCATGGACTTTATATTAAATCCTATTAATATATCAAGCCCATTAATTAATTCTATAGAATGGGATTATTTAATTCTAAATTAAATAGTCCCATGGACTTTATATTAAATCCTATTTAATATACCAAGCCCACTAATTAATTAATTCACCCTTTTAATCTAATTAAAAGGAAAGCCCATGCTTTATAAAATTCATAAATCTAATTTATGAACTCAAGCCCGATTATTCCAAATAATCCATCGAGGCTTGAATCTCCAAGAAGTATAATTTAATTCCATTAAATTAAACCTTCTCCCGGAATTAATTCCAAATTAATTCCCTTTCATTTGGTGTAGCGGGTGTGACTCTTTAGGTTCACCTTTCAGCTAGACTTGGACCTACTTCTTGTTATTTCATAACCAAAGTAGTCCGTTACCATGGGTGGCCATCTAGCAACGGTCCATGGCACTAGAGACTAGGTGAATATGTGGTGTGAACATTTAGGCTCCGAGTTATACGCAGGTGCGGTCCTACCGACGCTCGATACGTACGGGTACGGTCCTACTGTCGCCTGTCTCCCGGCCTTTAGTCTAGGGGTCGGTTCCCATCCTTGACTAGGCAATTATACATAATGCTCGAGATAGGTTTAACTCGACGTAGGAAATCCTTTCCCACTACATTAGGTGCTATGGCCATAGACTTTGTGAGTCTAAACCATCCCTGAGCGCATAGGAGATCTTGCTGTCATATCCTTTGACAGGGGACAGATCCTATCTTGGAATTCACCGTTCTTACATACTCCGACTACACTGGACGAGGCTTATGATGACCATGTGATATAATCGGTCAAATTTCACCAGATCCAAGATACAGCCTTAGTATGTAGGGGACTGCCGTGATCCTCAAGTCCGAGGACTAATCCCGTACTATCGGAACCGGGAATACGAGTCATACCGACCAAGCCTGAGTAACTTCCATATGACGATTCCCGCGAGTCACCTCAGTCGGCCGCTCCCCAGCAGGCCGACCCACTAACACTGCTTAGACGATCCTCGTCACCCGTCGATGAAACACGACAGCAGATGCTTAGTGCAAGTCTCAAATGGATTCTCGATGCCCTGTCTCGAGATTCCTTTGACTTGGAGTATTTCAGACTGATTCGGCGAAACTGATTTCATGAACCTACCTCCAAGCGTAGTTCCAATTTCCTGAAATGTTATTTCAGTCTGTGGGCATTTGTTGTGACATCATAACGATGCAAGCAGTAAGTACAACAAACTCATGCCTATGAATCCTTACTACATTCATTAACATAATATTACTTGTTCACAGATTGACGAATGGTTCTCAGAACAGCCAATACCATTGACTTTCTGGTCACCTATTCTAACAATTAAATCTTGTAATAGCATAGGGCCTACCCTTAGATTGACCATAAATCCACTGCGGGCTCAGTGGGTCGCATAGGTTTGGGCTTGTGATCATCCTACAGGGGCGTGCTTGGCTTTATTTTGCATGCGATGCGTATTATATATTTATGATTATTCTATATAATTTATGTATGGTTACATTCACGCTTAGAATATTTCTGCCATAACGCATGCAATGCAATACTTAATATATGTGATGAGGTCTCGTTCTATCAAAACTCTCACTTGGTTAAACCAAGTTAAATATAGACCCTTAATAAATGGACTAGGACTCTGGGAGTCTGTCCAAGCCTTCCATCCATGGCAACAGTGAGGAAGATCTTTTAGGTCGATAGCGTGGTCTCACGAGTCGTGGCACGACTATCCTGCTTAAAAGAAGCTACACTTTGTCATGAACGAGGAGTAGACTGCTGTTACCTGTCTCACGAGTCGTGGAGGTAGCAGTGGGTCTATGAATCGGTTGATTGGGTCGGGTCTAACGCCCGAATAACGTGATTCGCTTGGAGTCCTCGGATCACGTGAAAGGGTGAGGCAATTATCTTGGGAATCTCGTGGAACGAGAATGGTATGGAATATCTCCCACGGGTTCTTTTCCCATGCGAATCGTAAAAGCGGGGTATGGGGGAGATCGTTGTGGATCCCGAGCCCACTAGGAAAGGATTTCCCGAAAACAACGTTTGAGAGTGCCGTGTTTTCGTAGAAATAGTGGGAGAGGTTAAGGACTAAAGACCGAGACTTAACCAAAATATTACTTCACTCGGCTTATTAAAAGGGAACCAATTACACGGATTGACTGTGAAATCTTAAGATGGTCTTAGATTTCCAGAAAACTTAACTCACATAATTGGATGAGGACGTTCCTCAGCGCTTGCCGGAGGGGTCGACAACTAAGGCAACGTTTGGCGATCAAAAGTTGAAGGATGACCACCGGCAAGTAAGATATAATGATGTTGGCTCAAACTATGCTTCGTTTGCATCATGTCTATATGGTCCTGGACCAGCATGTGGGGTAAAATGCAACGAAGGCATGTTTGGAGCTAAGATGACGGAAGGGATGTCGGTACAAAGAACATGGAGTGATGATGCAATCCCTAGTGGAGAAGCTCAAAAGACCTCCACGTCAGTCTTGAAAAGGAGACGTACATTGACATGATCCTTCAGTCTCTTCCTCCCTCCTACGAACCATTAATTATCAACATGAATGAGCTTAGAAAAGATCTTCATAGGTTGGTAATTATGTTGGTCTAATACGAGGCAACGATTGCAAAATCTGCGCCGTCGGTACTAGTAGGAGAGGCTTCAACCTCCATGGTGAAAGGCAAAGGTGCCAGACGCCAAAAGAGGAAGAAGGGTAAGGTGACATCAACTATTAAGCACTTCAAGTGTTGTTCCTTTACAACACAAGGTGGAGGTAAAGGAAAGAGCAAAAGGTTCAACAGTGAAGTTCATAGATTCTAAGAACGTAAGCATTCACTGTCGTAAAGGGGGCCATTGGAAAAAGGGAGTATCCTGAACCTCTCTCCAATGTAGGTAAAATTTGATATTGAGTATTGACATGATCACTTTTTCTCTTTTTGGTATTTGATACCATTCCTATCACTAATCTGCGGTGGTTTGCAGAAAGTGAATAAGGACTTAAAAGCCAAGAACAGTTCTAGGATTCAACAATGGCAAGGTCCATTGATGAAAAGGACTAGAGACTTGTTAGGCCCATAATCGTGATCATGTTAGGATAATATAGGAATTACGTAACCTAGCATGATCAAAAGTATGTCTCTTTGTTGGACAAAGGTTTTATTACATACATACTTGATCAAACAAAATTATTGAATATTGATTCATGTTTGCTAGTAGTTACACGTAAATTCCTATAACACCATTCCATAAAAGGTTTATGGATACTCAAAATTCAAATTATCTAAATGGATTAATCAAGACCAACTTACAAATTTGGCATCTACAACAGCTAGGACGTTTCTTCCTATTAAAAGATAAGTAAATTGGAAAGTTCGATGAATCTAGAAATAGATGATTCGAATCGACTAAATTTACGAGTCTTTTATAAAGAAGAAAGTCCCCAAGCTCTTTGTTGGACGAAGTAGGCTTGCCAAATAGTCTATTGGAAGGGATCCAATAAGACAACTGTAGGTTACTAATACACAAGACCATAAGAGGGTTCAAAAGTCTAAAAGTCCCATAGGAGGTTTGGGAATTAGACTTAAGGAGGTGAACCATAAATGGTTGCAAAATTAAACCTGTTTCGATAGGATCGAAAAGGCCGTGTATTTAGTGGGAGCTCTTGAGCATCCAAGTTGGGAATGGAATTCTCAATGAAACATTTCCTGTAAAGGCCAAGTATGATGCTCTCTGATAAAGGGAACGATCGAATCTCGTTGGACGAAGATCGATCGAAGTTTCGCCCAATTACCTTAGCCCGTGTAGACGTAGACTCAAAATTGCCAACGTAAGGAACGTGGCACTTTGCTAGGAGTCACGCACAAGGAGCCATGGTTTGGCAAGCCTGTGTCGCGAAAAAAGTCCTTGAGCATGTAGAAAGATCCTACATACGTCAAGGGACTAGTGGGAGACAAATTAGACTCGGTGTCTAATTTGTACAAGTTTACGACAGAATAATACTAACGTTGCTTAGAATTGCATTACTTAAATTGATCATATTCCAAGTCCCCTTAAGAACAAACCCGAATGTCGTAAGAGGTACGAGTGATCAGGATATGTTCGGTCAAATTTGGATAGCAATCCAAATGACTTGCGAAACGTGATGTTGGACATCGTAGTAGGATTTATGGAGAGGAGCCATAGAATCCACTGGGAAATTCAAACAAGGTTTGGAACACCGCATAAATTGGAATATTCGTTTTGACGAGCTCATACGGAGCATGACTCGGTCTTAAACAACATAGGTGATCACTGGGAGTAGAAAATGGCGTTCCAAGTATTTAAGTGTGTAATATCTTGATTCATGGATGAATTCAAGGCATTAGGAATCACTAAAACACAAATCGTAACTCACGAAAATTCTCCATGACATTTTAGGGTTCCCACATACATATCATGAATTGAGCTTTTCAAAGACTCAGTCATGGTAGACTGATGAGAAAAACTCATATATGTAGAGGGACAAGTTGTTCGAGACTCAGTCATAGTAAGACTGATGAGAAAGCTTAGATACTATGAATAAAGCATCAGTCATTCGAGACTTAGTCACGATGGACTAATGAGAAGGCTTGGATGTTGAGTATCCCCTACGTCTTAATCCTAGGCAAACATATGTTTACTCGGTGCATAGGAACCGATGTTGAGAGTGTTCTAGCATGGCTCAACATAAATCGGTAATGCACTGAGGGGTTGAAGACAGCAATCAAGAACGATCCTTAGTACCTGAATAAGGACTAAAGATGTGTTCATGATGCACCGTCTGTGAGAGTTGCTTGGGAAGGCTAAAGCGATACTAGCTTCCAGAGAATAAGTGAAAACCAGTTAGTCTCAAAGGTATGCACAGTCAGGCCTAATGACGAGTGCATTGAATAGTGGTCACTGATGAAGACTGCATCCAGAGGATGGACGTGGCGCCCCTAGCACGACCAAGCCATGTTCGCCTATATGCAGGCAACTTGGCTATGGGAGTATTGGCACGAGATCTCATCACAAGATCCACGAAAATATTCTTAGACAACTACCATCTCTAAGAGCAATGGTGGATAGAGGTAACACGGTTAGACCGTATTGCTTCACAAGAAAAATATAAAGTGGACTCACAATACCTTAGTCGGTATCGTAGATTACTCATACTCAGAGGATTCTGAACAAGTGGGTAATTGATTTATTAGTCAAGTTTGTTAGAATAGGTGACCAGAAAGTCAATGGTATTGGCTGTTCTGAGAACCATTCGTCAATCTGTGAACAAGTAATATTATGTTAATGAATGTCGTAAGGATTCATAGGCATGAGTTTGTTGTACTTACTGCTTGCATCGTTACGATGTCACAACAAACGCCCACAGACTAAATAACATTTCGGGAAATTGGAACTACGCTTGGAGGTAGGTTCATGAAATCAGTTTCGCCGAATCAGTCTGAAATACTCCAAGTCAAAGGAATCTCGAGATAGGGCATCGAGAATCCATTTGAGACTTGCACTAAGCATCTGCTGTCGTGTTTCATCGATGGGTGACGAGGATCGTCTAAGCAGTGTTAGTGGTCGGCCTGCTGGGGAGCGGCCGACTGAGGTGACTCGCGGGAATCGTCATATGGAAGCCACTCGGGCTTGGTCGGTATGACTCGTATTCCCGGTTCTGATAGTACGGGATTAGTCCTTGGACTTGAGGATCACGGTAGTCCCCTACATACTAAGGCTGTATCTTGGATATGGTGAAATTTGACCGGTTATATTACATGGTCATCATAAGAATCGTCCAGTGCAGTCGGAGTATGTAAGAACGGTGAATTCCAAGATAAGATCTGTCCCCTGTCAAAGGATATGACAGCAAGATCTCCTATGCGCTCGGAGATGGTTTAGACTCACAAAGTCTATGGCCCATAGCACTTGATGTAGTGAGAAAGGATTTCCTACGTCGAGTTAAACCTATCTCGAGCATTATGCATAGTTGCCTAGTCAAGGATGGGAACCGACCCCTAGACTAAAAGTCGGGAGACAGGCGACAGTAGGACCGTACCCGTACGTATCGAGCGTCGGTAGGACCGCACCTGCATATAACTCGGAGCCTAAATGTTCACACCATAAATTCACCTAGTCTCTAGTGCCATGGACCATTGCTAGATGGCCACCCATGGTAACGGACTACTTTGGTTATGAAATAACAAGAAGTAGGTCCAAGTCTAGCTGAAAGGTGAACCTAAAGAGTCACACCCGTAACACCAAATGAAAGGGAATTAATTTGGAATTAATTCCGGGAGAAGGTTTAATTTAATGGAATTAAATTATACTTCTTGGAGATTCAAGCCTCGATGAATTATTTGGAATAATCGGGCTTGAGTTCATAAATTAGATTTATGAATTTTATAAAGCATGGGCATTCCTTTTAATTAGATTAAAAGGGTGAATTAATTAATTAGTGGGCTTGGTATATTAAATAGGATTTTATAAAGTCCATGGGACTATATAATTTAGAATTAAATAATCCCATTCTATGGAATTAATTAATCGGCTTGGTATATTAAATAGGATTTAATATAAAGTCCATGGGACTATTTAATTTATAATTAAATAAGTCCTTTCCATTAATTAATTAATGGGCTTAGTATATTAAATATGATTTAATATAAAGTCCATGGGAATATTTAATTTAGAATTAAATTGGTCCATTCCATAAAGCCCATTAAAATGGATGGACAAGATTTGATCTAGAGAATGATGAGATGAAGGGCCATGATTAATTTGACTTAATCAAAGCCGAATTTGACTAGGATTTGACTAGGTCAAAATCCTAGTCAAAGTGTGTCTCTTTGAAAGAGTTTGAGAAGGAATAGGAAATTCCATCTTCTATAAATACTCAAAAAAACACACACTCACACCTAGTATTCTCTATAACTCTCATCTCTCCATTCTCCCTCAAATTTTCGTCCATCCCTATTTCACTCTCCAAGAAGACTACTTTGTTCTTCTTGATTTATTCAAGTTAAGAACATAAGAGACATTGATTGCGTTAATTCATAGCGTGTATCGATGTCTCTTCTCCCCAAATAATTTCTTGCTAGCACACGGGTTGTTTGCTTTCCGGTGGAGCGAGTAAGATGATTTAGAGGGTCTCTTCTTTGAGATCTTGGTGCAAAACGGGGAACAATGCATGTAGCCGAAACGAAGATAAAACTATAACCGGGTAGGTTCTTTAATTTCGTTTTTTCGGTTTTAATTCTATGGCCTCCATGTTGTGTTTTAATTCTTTCATTCGGTGTATCTCATGTTCAATAAAACACAACATGGAGGCCATAGAATTAGAACCGAAAAAACATAATTAAAGAACCTACCGGTTGTAATTTTGTCTTCGTTCGGCTACATGCATTGTTCCCCATTTTGCACCAAGATCTCAAAGAAGAGAGACCCTCTAAATCATCTGACTCGCTACACCGGAAAGCAAAGAACCCTTGTGCTAGCAAGAAATTATTTGGGGAGAAGAGACATGGATACACACTATCAATTAACGCAATCAATGTCTCATATGTTCTAGCTTGAATAAATCAAGAAGAACAAAGTAGAAATCTTGGAGAGTGAGAAGAGGTGGACAAAAATCTTGAGAGAGAATTGAGAGATGAGAGTTGTAGAGATTAGTAGGTGTGTGTGTGTGTGTGTGTGTATGTGTTTTTGAGTATTTATAGAAAATAGAATTTTCTATTCCTACTCAAACTCTTCCAAACAGGCACACTTGACTAGGATTTTGACCTAGTCAAATCCTAGTCAAACAAGGCTTTGATTAAGTCAAATTAATCTTGGCCCTTCATCTCACCAATCCCCTTGATCAAATCTTGTCCATCCATTTTGATGGGCTTTATGGAATGGGCCTATTTAATTCTAAATTAAATAGTCCCATGGACTTTATATTAAAATCCTATTTAATATCCAAGCCCATTAATTAATTAATGAAATGGACTTTATTTAATTCTAAATAAAATAGTCCCATGGACTTTATATTAAATCCTATTTAATATACCACGCCTATTAATTAATTCACCCTTTTAAATCTAATTAAAAGGGAAGCCCATGGTTTATAAAGTCCATAAATCTAATTTATGAACTCAAGCCCAATTATTCCAAATAATCCATCGAGGCTTGAATCTCCAAGAAGTATAATTTAATTCCATTAAATTAAACCTTCTCCCGGAAATAATTCCAAATTAATTCCCTTTCATTTGGTGTAGCGGGTGTGACTCTTTAGGTTCACCTTTCAGCTAGACTTGGACCTACTTCTTGTTATTTCATAACCAAAGTAGTCCTTTACCATGGGTGGCCATCTAGCAACGGTCCATGGCACTAGAGCCTAGGTGAATATTTGGTGTGAACATTTAGGCTCCGAGTTATACGCAGGGTCGATACGTACGGGTACGGTCCTACTGTCGCCTGTCTCCCGGGCTTTAGTCTAGAGCATGGAATTAGGATGTCAGTTCCCATCCTTGACTTAGGCATCTATGCTTAATGCTTGAGATAGGTTTAACTCGACGTAGGAAATCATTTCCCACTAGATCAAGTGCTATGGCCATAGACTTTGTGAGTTTAAACCATCTCAGAGCTCAAGGAGACCTCGTTGTCATATCCTTTGATAAGGGACAGATCCTATCTTGGAATACACCGTTCTTACATACTCCGACTGCACTGGACAAGGCTTATGATGACCATGTGGTATAACGCGATCAAATTTCACCAGATCCAAGATACAACCTTAGTATGTAGGGACTGCCGAGATCCTCAAGTCCGAGGACTAATCCCATACTATCGGAACCGGAAATACGAGTCATACCGACCAAGCCCGAGTGGCTTCCATATGACGATTCCCGCGAGTCACCTCAGTCAGCAGCCACCTAGCTGGTTGACCCACTAACACTGCATGGAGGAGCCTCGTCACTTGTCGATGAAATGCGACTGCAAATGCTTATTGCAAGTGTCAAATGGATTCTCGATGCCCTGTCTCGAGATTCCTTTGACTTGGAGTATTTTAGACCGATTCGGCAAAACTGATTTCATGAACCTACCTCCAAGCGCAGTTCCAATTTCCCGAAATATTATTTCAGTCTGTGGGCGTTTGTTGTGACATCGAAATGATGCAAGCAGTGAGCACAACAAACATATGCCTATGAATCCTTAGTACATTCATTAACATAATATTACTTGTTCAAAGATTGACGAATGGTTCTCAGAACAATCAATACCATTGAGTCTACCAACCTCTTGTACCCAACCTCTAGGTTTTTTGAGTCTACCAACCTCTTCATCTTTTCTTGAGAGATATGACCTAGCCTTGCATGCCAGAATTGTGCGTCTCGTGGTTATCTATTTTGCATTTGTGTTGAGCAGTCATGATAAAATTAGACTTTTGGAGAATGTAGAAGTCGTTATTAAGTGTACCAAGCAGATGAGTAATTCCACCTTTCATCAAATAAAAGCAATTTGTATTGATCAAAAATTCTTAACCAGTATTGTCTAACAACGGAATGGAAATGATATTTTGAATCATGTTAGGTACATAATAACAGACCTTTAACTCTATCCTAACATGATCACTAACTACTAAGTCGGCATTTCCTACAGCTTCTGCAGCAACGGCCTTGCTATCGCTAAGCTTCAGAACTATTTCGCCTTTACTTAGTTTTCTACTTTTTTTCAACACCTGCAAGTCATTACAAATGTGAGCTCCACAGCCGGTATCCAATACCCAAGAGGCAGAGTTAGTGATCATATTAACCTCAACCACAAACGTACCTTGCTCGGAAAGGAATTTAGGGAATCCCTCTTCCAATGCCCTTTCTCACAGAAATGAACGCATGTGTCATTTGCCTTTGACTGTTGCTTCGAGTCAACCTTACTCTTCCCCTTGCCTTTCCTCACTTTGGCAACGGGAACGGTCCTAGCGTTTGCAGTGGCTGTGACGGCTTTTCCCTTTCCCTTCTTGCTTCTCCAACGTCTGGCACCCTTGCCTTTCGTTTTTGAAGTTGAAGCCTCTCCTATCAACACAGATGGCGCAGATTTCTTAGTCGTTGCCTCGTATTGGACCAACATACTAATTCACTCATGTATGCCCTTCTCAAGTGCATTCATGTTGTAGTTAATAATAAATTGGTCGAAGGAGGGTGGGGGTGACTGAAGGATCACATCAATGTACATCTCGGTATTGAGCCTGCTTTGAGGTCTTCAAGCTTTCCACCAAGGTAAGCATCTTGACCCTATGCTCATGTACAGCGGATCCCTCGGTCATCTTAGTTCCAAAGAATGCCTTCGTAGCGACATACCTAGTATGTTGGTCCGAGACTGCATAGCGATCCTTCAGGCGAGCCATTATGGAAGGAACGTCGTCTAGCCTCTCATACTGTTTCTACATCTCATTAGTTATAGATGCTAGTATGACGCTACCGACTTTTCGTTATCCTGATGCCAAGTTTCAAACGTCTCACGTTCTTCCGACGTGGATTCTGCTGGCAAAGTACGAGGGAACAACTTGTCCATGACATAGCCTTGGTTCTCATAATCGAGGACTATCCTCAGATTGCGGAACCAGTCGTTATAGTTTGTTCCATTGAATTTGTTTGTCTCAAGTATGCAGGATAGTGGATTCTTAAACGTTTAAATCTACATTTAAAATAAAGCATACAATCAGCAGAAATAAAGTGGTGCTAAATAAAAGAGACTTGGACTTCAATCATTTAATGCTCCCACTATTTTTACGAAAACACGCCACTCTCAAACGTTGTTTTCGGGAAACCTTTTCCTAGTTGGCTTGGGATCCACAACGAAATTTTTCATACTCCGCTTTTACGATTTCATGAAAACAACTTTGTGGGAGGTATTCCATACCATTCTCGTCCAATGAGATTCCTAAGATATTTTGCCTCACCCTTTTACGTGATCCCGAGGACTCCAAGCGAATCACATTATTCAGGCGTTAGACACGACCTAATCAGCCGAATCATAGCACTCACTGCTACCCCACGATTCGTGAGACAGGTAACATGAGTGTATTCACTTCGTTCACATCAAACGTGAAAGAAATTTGGTGGATCATCCCGGGAATTGCGCGAATGCGGGAGCGCGATAAAAATAAACAAACAAAAATTAAAGCATGCTTTTAATTTAAAAGAACACGCTCAAGGGGTGTACCCTTGAGGTTCCCGGGCGTTCAGTGTATCTCATGATCATATAACATGTAAAGAAATCATGGAGGCCATAGAGTTGAAAAATAAAGAGGGACGAAAAAATAAAACGAGACCTACCCGTTGTCGTTTTCGTCTTCAACGGCTACACGCGTTGTTCCCCGTTTTGCACCGAGATCTCGTTCTTGAGACTCTCCAAATTGTGACACACGATCCACCCACGTATCTTGTACGCCGTGCTAGCAACGAACAAGTATTTATTTTGGAGTGGATGAATCAACGACACGTTATCAATTAACGGTATTGATTCATCCATGTTCTAGTGTTCCAAGAACAAAAGAACATGAAACAATTTTTCTTGTAGAGAGAGAGGGGGTGGACGAGAGGTGAGGAGGGGAGAGACGAGTGTGTGTTGTGTGTGTGATTTCAAGAATCATCATCCTTCAATTGTTGGAGGCTAGAGGTTTATATAGAGGAGGAGTTTAATCCTCTTTAAACTCCAACTCTAAGAACTCTAATTTGACTAGGATTTGACCTAGTCAAAGTCCTAGTCAAACTAGGGTTTGACCTAGTCAAACCAATCCTAGCCTTCCATCTCAACCGTTGATTTTAATTTAATGGAATATTTAAATTCCATTAAATATTCCAAAAGGCCAAATAAATATAATAAATAAATATTAATATTTATTTTAGGCCCATTAAATCAATCCCTTTAATAAATCCAATTTATTAATTTAATTCCCTTTATCAAATAGAAGGAATTAATTTCTCCAAGAAAACATAGGACCCGATTAAATCTAATTTAATCATTCCTTTACTCCAATATTTAATTCCAAATTAAATACTTAAGTGTGTGTGGATAGTGTGTGACTCTTTAGGTTCACCATTCAGCTAGACTTGGTCGGATTCCTAGAATCCGCCCATTACCATGGGTGGCCATCTAGCAACGTTCCATGGCACTAGAGACTAGGTGAAATAATCGGGGATGAACATTTAGGCTCTAACAGTACACTTGTCCTTCTGTCTTCGGTCTCATCACTTAGAGTCTAGGGCACGGAAAAAAGCAGGTACCCATTCTGGACCTAAGTGTCGGTCTGTCCTTACTAAACGCCGCAAGGGAAACCTTTCCCATCTGTTCAGTTACTGTGGCCACAGATTTCAGGGACAAGACACAGAGCATACATGAGACTCAACTGTCAATACCTTTTGACAGGAGACAGATCCTTTCTTGGAAACTACTGTCACTCTGTACACCCGAGCTGCACTAGACATGGCTTATGACTACTCAAGAGTATTTTGGCAATCTCTCACCATATCTAAGATACAGATCTTGTTAGAATAGGTGACCAGAAAGCCAATAGGTTTGGCGATTTGTAACCTATTATACAACTCGATGTAATTGTAATATTATTATGTGATGAATAAAGTGAGTGTTCGTCACTATTGGTACCTACTTTGTTGTGCTCACTTTACATTTGTTAAAACGGTGTTTAACTTATATCACAACAAAGCCCACAGACCATGGATAACAACTCATGCAGTTGGGCCACGCATTGGATGGTGGTCATGAAACCAACTGATTAAGAGTTGGGTCTGAAACGTTCCAAGTCGAGGACCTCGAGACAGGGCATCGAGAGTTCCCATTGAGACTTGCGTCAAGAGTCGTGTTCATTGGATGAGTGCCGTGTTTCATCGGCGACAGGCGTGGGACGCCACACGATCTTGATAGGTTGGTCGACTGGGGTCGAGCCAACTGGACTGACTCGCGAGGATCATCATATGGAAGCCTTGGAGGCTTGGTCGGTATGATTGGTTTTCCACGATTCCGATAGTACGGGAGTAATCCTCAGACTTGAGGGATCATGGCAGTCGCGTGCACAGGACGGCTGTATCTTATATCTGATGAGAGGTAATCATTCTGTAAGATGATTATCATAAGCCTTGTCCAGTGCAGTCAGAATGTGTAGCGAGGACGGTGGATTCCAATAAGAGGATCCGTCCCCTGTCAGTATGTGACAGAGGTATCTCCTATGCACTCGGAGACACGTTCATGCTGTTTGAAGCTGTGGCCACAGTGGTTGGTCGAACAGGGAATGGTTTCCTGTGTCGACGCAATGAAGCATACGTGGTCTCGAGTATTAAGCATAGATGCCTAGTCAAGGATGGGAACCGACGTCCAATTCCATACCCTAGACTAAGGCCGGGAGACGGTAGACGGAAGGATCGTACCCGTACGGAATCGGCGCCTAAATGTTCACGCCAATTCACTTAGTTTCTAGTGCCATGGACCGTTGCTAGACGGCCACCCATGGTAACGGGCCCTTGTGGGACACGGGCCCAAGTCTAGCTGAGGGTGAGCCTAAAGGGTCACACACAAATCACCGAGGAGGTTGAGAGATCGACTTGGAGTCAATCTCGAAGGATAAAATAAGTAATTGGATTACTTAAGGAAAAGTCCATTGGATGGACGGACCAATATTGTATCGGGCTTTCATTTAATCGGTAAATGGGATTTTCGATTAAATATGGAAAGTTGAGATGTTGAGACGTTGGATCTTTTAATTGGATTAAAAGATCAACGGGAATAATTTAAGTGGACATTAAATTGAATTTAATATTAGGTTCGTCGTAATTGGATTACGATAAAACCCGGTCCGTTAAATTATACCCGAGAGGAGAAATAATTCCTAAATTGGAATGGGAAGAAGTTGGACTTCTTTTCTTAATTAAACATGGCCGACACGCTCCCTTGGAGGAAGCAAAATCAGCCATGTTTCATGCTAGGTGGTATATTGACTTATCTCTTTTGGAAAGAGACAAATCAACTCCAATCAAGCTCTTCCCTTTTGGTATGATTTGATCATACCATAAATTTTGGTAGGCTTGATTGAAGAATTGATGGTGATTGATTGGAATGAATCTAGACATCCTTGGATGAACCTAGACACATTCCAATAATCACATTAATTATGTATATATATTAGAATATACAACACCAAGCATAAGTGATTCATTATTCATCTTTTTCTAGGAAAAAGAGAAGACAAAAATCCCTCTCCTCTCTCTCAAAATTTCGTGCTCCTTCCCTCTCTTACACTTGTGTTCTTCACTTGATTTTGAATCAAGAAGAAGAACAAAGTAAGTTTAAGAGAACACTAATTCATAGTGTTCTTCTCTTAAACCGATTCCTTCCTAAACCCATTCTTTTCTAGCAAGAAGAACGTGTGTTTCTTCCGGTGTGGTGTGGATCACCTTTGGAGAATCCATACGTTTGGATTTCGTGAGCATTCCGGAGAAGGAAAAACGCTAGTAGCCGGGAGCATACGCTAAACAATCAAAGGTAACGGTTTATTACGCTTTAATTGATTTCATTTGTATATCTATGCCCTATGTGTTTAAATATATGTTTTAATATTTACACATCCTACATCGAACGCCCGGTTGAGCACCCAAGGGTACACCCCTTAGGATTCGCGTATTTTGAATTTGATTTAAATTTACGCAATTCCTCGCTTTTCTCGCTTCCGCTTGCGCTCCCGGGTGGATCCGCTTGTCCTTCAGACCTGATGCACAGGTAAACTCAGCAGTTCCTCAAGTCAAAGGACTTGGCCTGTACCGTTGGAACCGGGAATACACGTCATACCTTGCTGACCATACTCAAGGTCCTCCGTAAGACGGTTCCCGCGAGTCACCTCAGTCAGCTGCTTCCTAGCATGCTGACCCACTAACACTGCTTAGACGACCTTCGTCACCCGTCGATGAAATACGACAGCAGATGCTTAGTGCAAGTCTCAAAGGGAATCCCGGTACCCATTTTCGGGATTCCTTGACTTGGAGATTCCGGACTGATTCGGTAAGACTGATTTCATGGACCTACCTCCAAGCGTAGTCCCAGTCCTCGAAATCGATTCTCAGTCCGTGGGCTTTGTTTGCGTAGTGAACAGATATGTAAAAGCAGATATAAGTGAACGTAAACAAAGTATTGCCATATGAACTTTTCACTTCTTTATTCATATATGTTTTATCAAACACCTAAAATTGTCTAGACATAGGTTACATATTCCTGCCAAAATTGGCTTACATGGTCACCTATTCTAACAAAACGTGCAGCTTATTTTCTAAACAAGAGACGTGCCATGACTCGTGAGACCACGCAATTGACTAAAACTAGCTTCATCCCTTTGTCATGGATGGAAGGCTTGGACGAACAACTTAGGTTCTAGTCCATTTATTAAGGGTCCATGCTAGAATGTGAAGTAACATAAAAGCATGGTTATCCACGCAATTTTTTATGAAGGATTTGGGTGAAGCCTCCTACATTCGAGGCATCCAGATCGTCAGGGACAGATCTAAGAGAATACTAGGATTAACCCAAAACTCGTATGTGGAGAAAATCCTAAAAAGATTTCACATGGATAGCTCAAAATGAGGTTTCCTTCCTATGAGGCATGGGATCAAGTTATCCAAGATACAGTCTCCCAAGACTGATGAGGAACTTGAAAGGATGAAGATCATCCCCTATACTTCTGCGGTAGGTAGCATCCAATACGCCGCCCACTGCACAAGGCCTGGCATCTCTTACGGCTTAAGTGTAACAAGTAGATATCACTCCTGTGCAGGCGAGGCACATTGGAATACGGTCAAGAAAATCCTTAAGTACCTAAGGAGGACTAAGGAAATGTTCTTGGTCTATGGCAATGGAGAGTTAATTCTGGAAGGCTTTAGTGATGCTAGCTTCCAGGCGGATAACAACAATGCCAAGTCTCAGTCGGGTTATATATTCAGGCTCAATGGTGGTGTGATGGCATGGAAAAGTTCCAAGCAAGAAACCACAGTTGATTCCACCACTGAGGCCGAATACATAGCAGCTTTAGAAGCTGCCAAAGAAGCGGTTTGGATGAGAAACTACATCCAAGTGTTGGGTGTGGTGCTTAGGATTGCGAGCCCATGGTTATCTTCAATGATAACAACGGAGCGATATTGCAAGAAAAGGAACCGAGATCCCATCACTAATCCAAGCACATTCTTAGACGCTACCACCTTTTGAGGGAAATGGTAGGAAGAGGTGACGTTCGGATAGACTGAGTCAGCTCAGCAAACAACACAACAGATCTGTTGACAAAGCCTATGTCATAAACTGCTCATACGCAGCATCTTGAGAAGATGGGGATTAGGCATATGGGCGATTGGCTTTAGGTCAAGTGGGAGATTGTTAGAATAGCTGACCGTGAAGCCAATCTGATTAGGCTAATGTAACCTATGTCTGATCAATTTCAGTGTTTTAATAAATTGTAATGAATAAGAAAGTGATATTCATTTTGGCTCAATACTTTGTTTCTGTTGACTTACTACTTTACATTAATTGTTCGCTGCACTAGCAAAGCCCACAGACCGAAAAAAAATTCTGGGAAACTGGAACTGCGCATTAGATGGTGGTTCATGAAATTAGTTTCTCCGAATTAGTTTGAAACTCTCCAAGTCAAGGAATCTCGAGATAGGGTGTCGAGAATTTGTATGAGACTTGCACTAAGCATTTGCAGTCACGTTTCATCGACAAGTGATGAGGCTCGTCCATGCAATGTTAGTGGGTCAGCCAGCTAGGTGACTGCTAACTGAGGTGACTCGTCGGAACCGTCATATGGAGGACCTTGAGTAGGGTCAGTCAAGTGTGACTTGTATTCCCGATTCGAACAGTACGAATTGATCCTTGAACTTGAGGGATTACTGAGATCACCTACACACCGTGCCTGTATCTTAGGTATGGCGAAAGGCTACAAAGTCGAGTAACTCGGTTGTCATAAGCCCTGTCTAGTGCAGTCAAGATGTGTAGCGTGACAGTAGGTCCTAAGAGAGGATCCATCTCCTGTCAGAAGCTAACGGTAATATCTCACTTTACTTTGAGACTCGTCCCTGATAAATCTTTGGCCACAGTAGCTGAACAAATGGGTAGGACCCCTGTGACGTTTAGTATGGACGAGGCAAGGCTTAGGTCAGGAATGGGTACCTACAGATCCATGCCCTAGACTCTAAGCAGTGAGATTGTAGATGGAAGGATAAACGTACTAAAGAGCCTAAATGTTCACACCATACACATTCACCTAGTCTCTAGTGCCATGGACCGTTGCTAAACGACCACCCATGGTGAAGGACGAATTCCTGTCATGAGATGATTGGGAATTCGGCCAAGTCTAGCAGAGGGTAAACCTAAAGAGTCACACATAATCCGCACGCAACAAAGGTATTTAATTTGGAATTAATTTAGAGAGGTTAAACGATTTAAATTAGATTTAATCGGTTCCCTTTCATTTCTTAGGATATTAATTTCTTTAATTAGATTAAGAGGAATTAACCAATAAATAAATTAGATTTATTTGAATAAAGTAATTGGGCTTAAAATAAATATTATTATTTATTTTATTTATTTAAAGGCCTTATGGTTTATAGGATTTAAATATTTCATAATTAAATGGACGGATGAGATTAAAGAGGAGAGCTCAAGGTCTAGATTAGTTTGACTAATCCAAGCTAGTTTGACTAGAACTTTGACTAGGCCAAAATCCTAAAGTTCTGGAGTTGGAGTTTGAAGAGAAATAGATTCCCCTTTTATAAATACTTCTAGGTTAAGAATTTAGAATGATGATGATGTTCAACAAGTGAAACACACACACACGCACACTCCTATACGGCCGGCTACTCTCCCTCTCTCGTCTCATCCCCTTCTCCCAAGAAAAGATTTTGGTTCCTTGTTTCATACAAGTGAACCCTAAGGAGGATTGATCACGTTAACTAATAACGCTTGGTTGATCCATCCTCTCTAAAATATACACTTGGTTTTTCGCTAGCACGAGGATCAAGATACGTGGGCGGATTACGTGTACAATTTAGAGGGTCTCTCATTCGAGATCTTGGTGCAAAATGGGAAACAACACGAGTAGCGGTTTGAAGACAAAACAAAAAGCGGTTAGGTTCCTTTATTTGCGCCTTCGATTTCCATACCCTATGGCCTTCATGATTTGCATGTTTTATTTAGTCATGAGATACACCGAATGTCCTGGAGGTTCAAGGGAACACCCCTTGAACGTGTTATTTACAATTATGTATGAGCATATTTTAAATTTATGTTTTATTTTATATCGCGCTTCTGCATTCGCACTCCTCCCGGGACGATCCACACGCCATCCATTGGCTTTCAGTAGTATCAAAGCCCGATTTGGTGTATAGGCCTAGGATTTTGTGTGAGTTATAGCATGAAATACATGTAAAAACATGATTTACGTTGTTCTTGATTTATGTTTCAAGCATGTCGTTTTTCATGTTATTTATCGTATCGACCATACATGAATTCTTGGTATATCTTGGTTTCTTGGAAAACGCAGCAGAAATAATAAAATGAAGCAAGAAACGGAGCACGGGGCAGCCGTCGAATGACCCCGCGTGCTCAGGCAGAGGAGAATTTAGGCTTGAAGTCGAGAACCAAACCGAGTGCAAAATTAAAGTCCTACAGTCAGACCGAGGCGGTGAATACCTTAGTAACGAATTCCTCGATTATCTAAAAGAAAATGGTATGACCTCTGAATGGACACCGCATTTAAACGACGTCTCTGAAAGGAGGAATCGAACCCTATTGGACATGGTCCGTGAAGGAAAGCGGATCGGTCCGGGAACGCAGCAAAGTGCGGGGAGAGATAAACATGGAAAATAATAGAATTTAAATCGCGTTCAACAGGTGTTCCCTTGAACGTTCTCGGGCTATCGTGTATAAACGCAGAATATAATATGCGTTCGTGGCTATGGAATAAAGAACAAACTGAGAGCATAAATGTAAATCAGAATACCTTTCTCGATTTTGTATTTCGATCGGCTACACACATTGATTCCTCCCGACGTTCATCCACGCGAGGTCGCAACGTAGAGACCCTCTAACGTAGTCCACACCACACCGGGATAGATCTCGTTTTTCTTGCTAGAGAAAAAACGGATCTAGAGGATGAAATCAAAGAAGGGATTGCACTATCAAATTAGTGTTCCTTCTTGATCTTACTTTGTTCTTCAATTCATCCAAGATCAATGAAGCAACAAACAGGATTTAGAGAGTAGAGAGAGAGGGTGTAGAAAGTGTTCATCTTTTTCCTAGAAAAAGATGAATAATAAAATTCTTCTCTTTGATGATAGTATATACACACACACACACATATATATATATATATATACTTTAGGGTTAATTACATTTAGACCCCCTCTGAAAATGCATAATTACACTTTCCCCCAAAGAAGTTTTGAAATTACATTAACACCCCCTCTAAAAATTCTTTGTTTTCACCTGACCTCCATTAGTTAAAGTTTGGGCGGAAAATGCTCATTTCAACAAAAATAATTACATAAATTTTCAATTTTACCTCTCATTAACATTCTCGTGCAATAATTTTGTACTTATAAGGAAAAAACATAATAATATTGACCTCACTCCATACATATACGTTACACTTATCCTCTTATAAGTACAAAAATATACAGAGAATGTTAAATGATGGAAAAAATTAAAAATTTGTGTAATTATTTTTGTTGACGTGAACATTTTTCGTCCAAACTCTAACGGATGGGGGTCAGGTGTAAATAGAGAATTTTCGGAGCGGGTGTAAGTGTAATTTCAAAACTTTTTTGGGGGAAAGTGTAATTATACATTCTCAGAGGGGGTGTAAGTGTAATTAACCCTATATTATATAATATTCGCATCGCTCTTTTTATATAGAACTTCAACCCCCCGTTCTATTTTATTTAAAATAACTCAACTTTCTACACTTCTTAGGTATACTTTTTTAATTTATCAACTAACTCATACAATTCCATTTTATAAAACCCTCTTATCATTATAACTACCGGTGTTAATAATATTTCTAATTTAAATTATTATAAAAATCTTATATTTTCTTAAATAACTTTTCAATAATATTTCTATTAATTCCTATCAATTCCTCGCAATTATATAATATGATTAAACACCAATATATATAATTAAGTACTTAGGTCAATACACCCGATGATATTGAATACATTAATTACAGTAGTGATAAAATCTAGCAAATTCAGTAATTTAGTTACTGAATTATAGCAATCTTAAATCAGATATGATATTTAATACAACACTAGTTTAACTTGTCAAACTCATAAAATTTTTCGATTAAATAGTAAATCGCTCAATATAAACTACATTTAGTAAAGGGTTAAATACAGTTACCACCCCTGAAGCATTCACCCCACATTAATTAACCCCCTAAAGTATTAAAACCTTAAAAAAAAACCCTGACCTTCTAACTCCTTTCATTTTTAAGTTCAAAAAGTCTATTTTACCCTTACTAAAAATTGCTTTTTGAAAAAAAATTAAGGGAATTTTTAAAATACCAAAATCACTTTTTTTTAAAACTTTGTCTAATTCTAGTTTCACTTGTTCATCGAGGTCTTTTTATTTTCATAATCCTAAAGTGCTTGGAGCTCATTTTATTTTAGTTTCTCTTGTTTGTCAAACCAAATTAAAAATAAATTTATACATGTATATATATATATATATTTCTATATTTACTTAAACAAATATACAATTAATAAAACCGAAAGAGTTGATCATGAACTAATAAGAAAATATACAATTAATATATATTGATATATATATATATGGTAATTATATAAATGTGGTAATTATATGAATGTATAAATTTATTTTTAACTAGCTCCAAATACTTTAGAACTATAAAAATAAAAAGAGCTCGATGAACGAGTGAAAATAGAATTAGATAAAACTTAAAAAAAGAGTGGTTTTGGTATTTTAAAATTTTCTTCAATTTTTTTTTCATAAATCAATTTTTAGTAAGGGTAAAATGAACTTTTTGAACTTCAAAATTAAAGGTGTTAGAAGGTCAGGGGTTTTTTTGAAGGTTTTAATACTTTAAAGTAATTGATGTAGGATGAATACTTCAGGGGTGGTAACTGTATTTAACCCTTTAGTAAATGGACTAATTACATAATATAATTATATAAATTAATAAAATTTAAAAACCAAAAATATCCATACCTGTCATCTTTGTGAGAGAAAGAGAGACTTGAAATGTAAATTGTGTGTTTGCAAATAAATGTTTCTTTTGTATGTTTGACACACACATATATATATTTATTATATAAATGCTGAGGTGGTGGTGGGGTGACTCCAACCCCACTTTCTCTCTCTCTCTCTATATATATATATATATATATATTATTATTATTATTATTATTATTATTATTATTGTTGTTGTTGTTGTTGTTGTTGTTGTTGTTGTTGTTGTTATTGTTATTGTTATTATATTTATAATTAATATAATTCGCTCCCAAATATTATAATGGGTTCCAATTTACTCCGTTCAAGTTTTATTATATTCTAAATTTCACCCTGTAATTTATTTATAATTAAAACAAAAATTTTCTTAATAATTACTAATTAAACTCTCAATTATTTTATAAAATCCTACGAACGTCACAAAAACAGTTAATTAAATTGGATTTAATTGACCAATTGTGTTGGACACAAGCCCAAGTCTAGCTGAGGGTGAAATTAAAGAGTCACACACAAATCACTATGGAATTGGTAGAATTAATTTGGAATTAATTCTAGAAGAAGCGAATTAATTTAATTGGATTAAATTAATTCAAGGAGAAAAATAAATCATTGGATCATTTATTGGAAAATCCATTTGATGGATGGTCCAAGAATTAATTAATTGGATTAGTTAGTTTTTGAACTTAGAACCTTTAAATTAATTGGATTAATTTATCGGGTTTGAATTAAATAATTGATTGGATCAATTAATTAGAGTTTGGAGTTATGTTTATTTAATTGGATTAAATAAACTTATGAGCTTCAATTGGATTGAGATTAATTGAATTAATTAATGCCCAATGGACTTGGTTAGGACTTCATTTAATTAGATTAAATAAAAGTCCAAGACTAGTACTCCTAGTCCATGGAAAAATGCAATTTATAGCAAGTGGAGGAATTAAAATCCTCCACATGTGACCAGCCTTTATATGGTTTGGTGGGTGGTTTATTTGCTATAAATATGCATGGTTATGTAGATAGTGGTGTGTGTATGTAGGTTGCTTTAGAAGTTAACTATAGAAGTTGAATTTTGAATTCAACAATTCTACATACACAGAACTATTCACATAACTTGTATAGCATGCACTTGCACGAATTTTCCATGAAATACACTCCAAAAATCTCTGAAAATACTCTCCTTTTGTGTTCATACCTTTTGGAAATGTTGAACTTAAAAGCATTCCAAAGGCACTAAACAATAGTGTTGTTTTGGATTGTTTCTTCTTCTTCTTCTCTACTTCTATCTAGCAATAGATTATGGGATACACTCTTCTATAGTGTGGTGTAGACAAATTATAGGGATTCTAATTTTCATCCTCAAGTGAACGCAAGGAGAAATAAAAAGGGAACAATGTTAGTACCGGTTGTGCGTATTTCGAACAAAGGTTGATTTCCATTTACGTTACATGTATCTTTTATTTTTTAATCTTTTAGCCACATGTCCAGCATCTTCTTCTTCTTTATTTATGCTTTTACAAACACCAAACACTTGAAAACTTTAAAGGAAACACCCCTTTGAACCCATTTTAAATTATGCTTTAAATTGACGTTTTTATGCTTCTGTTGCATTCTCGGGCCGTACCCGATTCATTCAATAGGATCGTACATATATGTAACTAGGAGCCTAAATATTCACGCCACATATTCACCTAGTCTCTAGTGTCATGGACCGTTGCTAGACGGCACCCATGGTGACGGACTACTTTGGTTATGAGATAACTAGAAGTAAGTCCAAGTCTAGCTGAGGCTGAACCTAAAGAGCCACACCTGCTACACCAGATGTCAAAAGGAATTAATTTCGAATTAATTCTGGAAGAAGATTTAATTTAATAGGATTAAATTATACTTCTTGGAGATTCAAGCCTCGATGGATTAATTGGATTAATCGGGCTTGGGTTCATAATTAGATTTATGGATTCAATAAATCATGGGTTTTCCTTTTAATTAGTTTAAAGGGTGAATTAATTAGTGGGCTTGGAATATTAAATAAGGATTTAATATAAAGTCCATGGGACCTTGGGATTTAATTAGATTTTAAAAAAATTAGTGAAAAACAGTGTCTGGCCTACAGGCGCGCGCGGGCGTCCGTCGGGCGCCCGCGCCTACTACTGTGCGTGCGCCCGCGTGCATTCTGGTCGACAATTTTTATTGAGTTATTAATTATAGCCACATATTTTGAGAGAACTTTCACGATTTAAAATTTAATTTTATTCAATTTTGGCATTAATCATGATTTTCTCCTTTTTCTTTTTTTGTCATATCACTTGTAATTAATTCTCATTTCTTCCTCAAAATTATGTGGAGGCTATCTCAAAATTTTGAGATTTTTCACAAATATCCCCAATTTTTGTAGTAATTACACAACATGTCAAGAATCTAGTCTTTACATTCGATTTAATACCAACTTGGCTCTATCTCGACTTAAACTCAGGTATGTATAGATACAGACCAAGACCACCCCATCATTTTTGTATCAATAGCTTATGTGAAATCATATAAATAAGAAATTTATAAATATCAATTTTTCATTCTCCAAGTACAATTTTTGCTATATCATACAATAGTACGACCTTCTTACTATCTACTTTTACGATCTTGCTGACTTAATCATCATAGTTTGTAACCAAAAATTTTCTCGACGTGGTTCTTATGATTTTATTGCCTTGCAAGTGAAGTTTACAGTATTTGAGCCTTACTTAAGCATATTTGATTATCTTCCTATTTGAATTAGAGTTTAGTGGACTTACAAAATCTAAATATAGACATAAAAAAAAATGATGCATAAATTAAGGTAAATTACAATAAGCTCTCCCTATTTGACATAATTATAAATATACTCATATTGTTTGGAAAATTATCAATACTTCGTGAATGGCTGGGCCGTTTTGCACCGTTTTTCATAAAAATTTTGAGTTTCTGTATTTTTGCTAATTTTCTAAATGATTAATTTTGGCATATTTTAATTTTAGTTAAATTGAATTTTTCTAAATTTATTTCATGCCTTAGATTATTCTAAAAATGGTTTTCAAGTAAAAAAAAAATGTACATTGGATGTATAGTTGATATCCATATTTTTAATTGCATTATTAATATGGTATTTTCTGCATTATACTATGTTTATGATTTTAGATATTGAATATCTATTTATAAATGCATGGGATGTATTTACATGCTTGGCATGTTTATATTTGAAATAATTGTAATTGTTGTTTATTGGATAAACAATATGGATTATCACAAAGCCCATTGGCCTATGTATGGTTTATTTTATGTTGGGTGAGGCCTGTGTGCCTCTTTGTTTTTTTATTCCTTGTATCATTTTTAGCCTTCGAACAATAAGGCTTCCTTTCTCTTTTTAAATGTACTCCCCCCAACTTCTGATTGGGGTTTCCTTTTAAGTTGTAATGAGAGTAGATTAGTTGTGAGGTTTTACTTTAATAAATGTAAGCTCCATGGAGATGAAGGCCCAAAAGAGGTCTGTTGGACGGAGCCCACGACGGAAGGCCCTAGAAGAACAAAGAAGGATTTACAAAGTTCCACTTGAATGATAATGGGATGTAAATATTGTAATAGTGCAGGCCTACCCTAGATTGACCATAGATCCACCGCGAGCTCGGTGAATCACTTAGGAATGTGTTTGTGATCCTCCTAACAGGGGCGTGCTAGGCTTGTTTTGCATGTGCTTATGTTTTAATGCTTCGATGTATAAAACTTGAGCATGCAAAATACTAATAATGATGGGGTATTGGTCTTAATATACCATAACTCTCACTTGGATGGTCCAAGTCAATATTAGGCCCAAAATGGAACTAAAATCAAATGGTTTGATTATTCCAAGCCTTCCATCCATAGCAATGTAGTGAGGAAGATACTTTCACCCATTCATGGTCTCACGAGCCGTAGCACGTTTGGAATGGAAGAAAGTTGTGCTATTGTTATGAACAAAGAAATATGCTCTTGTTTTCCTGTCTCACGAGTCGTGGGAACCAACAATTGAGATATAATTTGGTTGATGGGTCAGGTCTAACGCTGAGTAACATGATTCGCTTGGAGCCCTTGGGATCATGTGAAGAAGAAAGGAAAAATATCTTAGGGATCTCATTGGATGAGAATGGTATTGGATACCTCCCACAAAGCCTTTCCCATGTGAATTGTAAAAGCAGGGCATGGAGAATTGTATTTGTGGACTCCAAGCCCACTGGGAAATGGTTTCCGGAAAAGCCCACTTGAGAGTGGTAGGATTTTTGAAGAAATAGTGGGAGGGGTTAATGACTAAAAACCAAGTCTTAATTTGAATTTTCAATATTATTATAGTCTACTAAATTTCTGTTTTATATTTTGAATGTAGATGTCTAAGAATCCACTCACTGTAATTCTTGAGACTCATAAATTTGACGGAACAAATTATAATGATTAGCTGCAAAATCTGAGGATTGTCCTCGATTTCGAAAACTAGGTTAACGTTATGGATAAGCCTCTTCCTCGGGTCTTGCCGGAGGGGTCCTCATCAGAAGAGCGTTCGATGTTCAATGACTGGCAAGAGGACAACTGCAAGGTCCGCAGCATCATACTGGCATCCATGACTAATGAGATCCAGAAACAGTATGATTGACTGGATAATGTCAGCTCGATAATGCTCCGCATGAAAGATGTTTATGCGGTACCGGACCAGCATATTAGATATGTTGTGATGAAGATTTTTTGGAGAAAAGTTGACAAAATGGTCGTCAGTACACGCATGGAGTGATGATGCTATCCCTAGTGGAGAAGCTCAAAGATCTCCGAGCTGATCTTGCAAAAGATACGTACATCGACGTAATCCTTCAGTCTCTTCCTCCCTCTTTTGACCCGTTTATCCTTAACTATACCATGAATGGGCTTAAAAATGACCTTCATGAGTTGATAAACATGTTGGTCCAATATGAGGCAACGATTAAAAAGTCTGCGCCGTCTGTATTGTTGGTGAAAGAATCAATACGGCCCGGGAACGCGGCGAAAGCGTAAAATAAAATAAATTTAAAAACGATTTCAAAGGGGTGTGCCCTTTGAATTCTCAGGCATTCGGTGTATCAAATGTTAGAATAGGTGACCATGTAAGCCAATTTTGGCAGGAATATGTAACCTATGTCTAGACAATTTCAGGTGTTTGATAAATCATTAATGAATAAAGAAGTGAATTTCATTTGGCATCACTTTGTTTGTGTTCACTTATATTTGTTTTTCATATCTGTTCACTACGCAAACAAAGCCCACGGACTGAGAATCAATTTCGGGGACTGGGACTACGCTTGGAGGTAGGTCCATGGAATCAGTCTTTCCGAATCAGTCCGGAAATCTCCAAGTCAAGGAATCCCGAAAATGGGTACCGGGATTCCATTTGAGACTTGCACTAAGCACCTGCTGTCGTGTTTCATCGACGGGTGACGAGGGTCGTCTAAGCAGTGTTAGTGGGTTAGCATGCTAGGACGCAGCTGACTGAGGTGACTCGCGGGAACCGTCTTACGGAGGACCTTGAGTATGGTCAGCAAGGTATGACGTGTATTCCCGGTTCCAACGGTACAGGCCAAGTCCTTTGACTTGAGGAATTGCTCAGTTTACCTGTACGTTAGGGCTGTATCTTAGATATGGTGAGAGATTGCCAGAATTCTCTTTGGTAGTCATAAGCCATGTCTAGTACAGTTCTGGTGTACAAAGTGACAGTAGTTTCCAAGAAAGGATCTGTCTCCTGCCAATAGGTATTGACAGTTGAGTCTCATGTATGCTCTGTGTCTTGTCCCTAAAATCTGTGGCCACAGTAACTGAACAGAAGGGAAGGATTCCCTTGCGGCGTTTAGTGAGGACAGACCGACACTTAGGTCCAAAATGGGTACCTGCATTATCCGTGCCCTAGACTCTAAGTGATGAGACCGAGGACAGAAGGACAAGTGTACTGTTAGAGCCTAAATGTTCATCCCTGAATATTTCACCTAGTCTCTAGTGCCATGGACCGTTGCTAGATGGCCACCCATGGTAACGGAAGGATTCTAGGAATCCGACCAAGTCTACCTGAAAGGTGAACCTAAAGAGTCACACACTATCCACACACATTTAGATATTTAATTAGGAATTAAATATTGGAGTGAAGGAATGATAAATTGGATTTAATCGGGTCCTTTATTTTTTCTTGGAGAAATAATTCCTTCTATTAGATATAAGGAATTAAATTGATAAATTAGATTTATCAAAGGAATTTATTTAATGGGCTTAAATAATATTTATATTTATTTTAGCCTCTTGGAAATATTTAAATAGGTTTTAAATATTCCATTAAATTAAATTAAATCAACGGTGAGATGAATGGGAGAGATGGATGGCTAGGATTGTTTTGACTAGGTCAAAACACTACTTTGACTAGGACTTTGACTAGGTCAAAATCCTAGTCAAAATAGAGTTCTTGAAAGAGGAGTTTAAAGAGGATTAGACTCCTCTTCTATATAAACCCCTAGCATCCTACAAGTTGTAGGATGATGAAACTCCAACACACACACTACAACACACACACACGGATTCTCTCTCCCTCTCTCTCGTCCGATTCTCTCTCCCTCTCCAAGAAATATTTTCTTGGTTCTTTTTGTTCTTGGAACATTAAGAACTTGATGAATCAATACCATTAATCAATAATGTGTTATTGATTCATCCACTCCAAAAACATAAACTTGTTCGTTGCTAGCACGACGTGCAAGATACGTGGGTGGATCGTGTGTCACGATTTAGAGGGTCTCAAAGACGAGATCTTGGTGCAAAACGGGGAACAACGCTTGTAGCCGTTGAAGACGAAAACGACAACGGGTAGGTCTCGTTTTAATTTTTCGTCCTCTCTTTAATTTCCAACCCTATGGCCTCCATGATTTATTTTGTGTTGTTCGTTCATGAGATACATCGAACGCCCGGGAAATTTCAAAGGCACACCCTTTGAAACGTGTTTTAATTTAAAAGCATGTTTAAATTCCATATTTAATTTTAATTATACCGCGCTTCCGCATTCGCGCTTTTCCCGGGACGATCCACAATTTCTTTCAGTGGTATCAGAGCCGGGTTCGGTGTATAGGCCTAGGGTTTATGTGCGTTTTAAGCATGAAACGTGATTTAGCATGTTTTAATTGAATCTTGAATTTCTTGATTATTAAAGCATGTTATTTTATTGCTTTTAATTCGTGTGAATTTATGAATGTTGGTGTTTTTCTGTTTTTCTTGGGAAACGGGATGGGAAATTAATCTGAAAAACGAGAGAAAACGCCACAGCCGGCCAGCCGGGAAGGCTGGCCGCGCGCAGCCGAGCACTGCCAGTAGGGCGGACGCGCGCAGGCATGGGAAGCCTGCGCGCGCGCGCACTGCCGGCCGCGCAGGGGCAGCGCGCAGCCAGGATGGCTGCGCGCGGGCGTGCGCGCATGGAAGCGCCTCCAGGCGCGCGCGCGGGTAGACAAAGGAGTCTGCGCGCGCGCGCCCGGCAGGCACGCCCATGCGCGCGCGCGCGCAAGGCTGACGGGCGGGGAGCCCGCGCGCGGACGGGCACCAGGCGCGCCGCCAAGCGCGCGCGCACGCAGACGGAGGCGTCTGCGCGCGCGCGCCCGGCAGGCACGCCCAGTGCGCGTCTGCGCGCGCGCTCTGCGCACAGCGCACGCACACGGGCGGCGGCCAGCAAGCCAGCGCGCGCAAGGAAGAGGAGCCTGCGCGCACGTCGGCCTGCCGATGCGCTAGGCCGTGCAGTGCGCTGCCGGTCAGGCGCGCGCGCAAGCAGGCAGGGGCCTGCGCGCGCGCGCCCGGCCAGGCAGCGCCTGCGCGCGCGGCCGGCCGGCTGGCTGCCGCAGGCGGCGGCGGCCGGTGGCTGTGAAGCTAGGGTTTTGAAACCCTAGTGTTATTTTATTTTAAATTAATTTTCAGTTTTAATTTTGAATTAATTCTGAAAAATCGTTTTTTGGGTTCAATTTTTCCTAAGTTCCTAAAGACATTATTTTAGGAGTAAAATAAATTGGATTTGGAATCCCGGGTTATTTTACTTAAGATAATGAGGAAAGGTTTTCCTAAAACGAGAAAAAGGATTAATATTACCAATATTTATATTTTTTTTATTTTCACACGTTGCGCACATGTTAATTTATTTTCATCTTGGATTAATATGATTGGAAATCATGTGTTGTTGGAATATTATGATTATGTGATTGGATCATGTAATTACGTGTGTTGGATGGAAATGGATGATCACGAGCCCTAGACCGAATGTATGGTTTAATTTTCTGTTGGGCCTGTGTGCCTCTTTAACTGCTTTCTCCTTCTCTCTTTCTAGTGCCTTGGAATAATAAGGCTTTCTACCTCCCTCCTTATGTACTCCGCCCGGGTTTTCGCTGGGGTTTCTATTTTTAATATGTAATGAGAGTAGACTAGGAGTGAGGTTTCTTTTTGTAATTGGTGGAGAAGAAGGAAGGACCACATGGAGAGCCCAGACCGGAGGTCCCTTGGAGTTTTCCATGAAGTGAAGAAAGAGAAAAGAGACCAAGGCCCATCAGCATGATGATTGGGTTACTATTATTGTAATAGTATAGGACCAACCCTAGATTGACCATAGATCCACTGCGGGCTCAGTGGATCGCATAGGATTCGGGCTCGTGATCATCCAACAGGGGCGTGCTAGGCTTTAATTTTGCATGTGGTTATTGTGATGGATGAATGGGTTTTTATTTATCATATAACTGCTATGGATGGATTTTATTTATGCATTATGGATGAATGTATGCATATATATTATGAGATCCCGGTCATTCACTACTCTCACATTGGTTGGACCAATGTTGAAATATTAGACCCTAGATAAAGTGGACATGAACTCTAGGAGTTTGTCCATGCCTTCCAATCCATGGCACAGTGAGGAAGCTGTTTTAGGTCAATAGCGTGGTCTCACGAGTCGTGGCACGTTATTGTACTTAAAAGAAGCTGCACTATGTCATGAACAAAAAAATGGGCTGCTGTTACCTGTCTCACGAGTCGTGGGGGTACCAGTGGGTCTGTGGCTCGGTCGATTGGGTCGGGTCTAACGCCCAATTAGCATGATTCGCTTGGAGTCCTCGGGATCATGCGAAAGGGTGAGGCAATAATCTTGGGAATCTCGTGGAACGAGAATGGTATGGAATACCTCCCACAGGATCTTTTCCATGCGAATCGTAAAAGCGGGGTATGGGAAAAATCGCTGTGGATCCCAAGCCCACTAGGAAAGGATTTCCCGAAAATCACGTTTGAGAGTACCGTGTTTTCGTATAAATAGTGGGAGGATTAAATGACTAAAGACCAAGCATTTAATTATTTCATCAAACCACCGTCTTTATTTTCTGCTGATCGCGCGTTGTTTTCTAAATGTAGATTTAAAATGTCTAAGAACCCACTATCAACCATTCTTGAGACAAACAAATTCAATGGAACAAATTACAACGACTGGTTGCGCAATCTCAGGATAGTCCTAGATTACGAGAACCAAGGCTACGTCATGGACGAGCCTCTCCCTAGGACCTTGCTGGAAGGATCCACGCCAGAAGAACGTGAGACGTTCGAGACTTGGCATAAGGATAACCGGAAGGTCCGTAGCGTCATACTTGCTTCGATGACCAATGAGATTCAGAAGCAATATGAAAGGCTAGACGATGTCCCTTCCATTATGGCTCGCCTTAAGGATTGCTATGCAGTCCCGGACCGGCATACTAGGTATGTCGCGACCAAGGCGTTCTTTGGAACAAAAATGACAGAAGGATCCTCTGTACAAGAGCATGGGGTTAAAATGCTTACCCTAGTGGAAAAGCTCGAGGACCTAAAGGCAGGTCTCGATAACGAAACGTACATAGATGTGATCCTTCAGTCACTCCCACCCTCCTTCGACCAATTTATCGTCAACTATAACATGAATGCACTTGAGAAGGGCATTCATGAGTTGATCAATATGTTGGTGCAATACGAGGCAACGACTAAGAAGTCCACGCCTTCGGTATTTTTTGGAGGTGCTTCAACTTCCAAGACGAAAGGCAAGGGTGCCGGACATTGGAAAAAGAAGAAGGGGAAGGGAAAAGCCGTCATAGCAGCTACGAACACTCAGAGTGTTCCCATTGCCAAAGAGGGGAAAGGCAAAGGAAAGGGAAAGGTTGTCTCCAAGCAACAGTCAAAGGCATATGACATATGTATCAACTGCCGTGAGAAAGGGCATTGGAAGAGAGAGTGCCCCAAACTCTTCTCAAACCAAGGTATATATGTGATTGAGGTTAATATGGTCACTAATTCTGCCTCTTGGGTATTGGATACCGGCTGTGGAGCTCACATTTGCAATGATTTGCAGGTGCTGAAAAGAAGCAGAAAACTAAGTAGCGAGGACATGATCCTGAAGCTTGGAAATGGCAAGGCCATCTCGGCAGAAGCAGTAGGATCCGCCACTTTAGTAATTAGTGATACCATTAGCATAGAATTAGAGCAGGTTTATTTTGTACCTAGTATGATTAAGAACATCATTTCCATTCCATTGTTGGACAATAGTGGTTATGAGTTCAGAATCAATAAAAATTGCTTTTATTTGATGAGGTGTGGAATTGCTCATCTACTTGGTACATTGCACAACGGGCTCTATATCTTGCAACAAACGAATTTCGTTCTTAACGCTCAACACAAACGGAAATTAGATAATAACGGGAACGCACGTCTGTGGCACGCTAGGCTAGGTCACATATCCCAAGATAGGATGAAAAGGTTGGTAGACTCAAAGAACCTAGAGGTTGGGGACTTGAGCGATCTACCAACTTGTGAATCTTGTCTAAGAGGGAAAATGACCAAGAAGCCCTTTGTAGGTCAAAGCAGGCTTGCCACGGGTCTGTTGGACTTGGTCCATACAGACGTATGTGGACCACTAAGGACGCAGGCTCGAGGTGGGTTCTCCTACTTCATAACCTTCACCGATGATCATTCATGGTATGGTTATGTTTACCTAATGAGGTACAAGTCTGAAGCTCTTGAGAGGTTTAAAGAATTCAGACTTGAAGTGGAGAACCAGACCAACTGCAAAATTAAAGTCCTACGGTCAGACCAAGGTGGTGAATACCTTAGTGCCGAATTCCTTGATTATCTAAAAGAACATAGTATATTATCAGAATGGACACCTCCCGGAACACCACAGTTAAACGGCATCTCTGAAAGGAGGAACCGAACCCTGTTGGACATGGTTCGGTCCATGATGAGTTTTACCAAATTGCCCTTATCGTTTTGGGGTTATGCATTAGAAACGGCAGCCAAGTTGTTGAATTTGGCGCCTACCAGTGCATTGACCCAAACGCCATATGAGATATGGCACGGCAAGCCTGCGTCCTACAACTACTTGAAAGTGTGGGGTAGCCCCGCATACGTCAAGAGGTTAGTGGGAGATAAGCTAGAATCCAGGTCTAGCCTATGCAGGTTCGTTGGATACCCTAGAGAAACTGCGGGTTATTACTTTTATGACCCTTTGGAACAAAAGGTATTTGTTTCAAGGAATGCAGTATTCTTGGAGCAAGGCTTCCCGGAGGATATCCAACCTGATGAGCTGATCCTTGAGGAATCATGTGATGGAACTCAGCCATCAGAAATAGCCGCGGAAACCTCACCAAGAGGATTTAGGATTAACGCACGGAGGGCTGACCAACCTAGAGAAGTCCAACACGCTAGGCATGAAGGACAACCTCAAGAAAGGCCAGTCCCGGCCCCTGAACCGCCGGCTCCGATACAGTCAGCGCCCACAGTCACCACTGACGTTCCCGTCCTCCGTAGGTCCACTAGAGAATCCAGACCTCCAGTGAGATATGGGTTTCTAGGTGCGACCGATCTTCTGGATAACGATCCTAAGACATACGGGGAAGCGATGTCTGACATCGACTCCGGGAAATGGCTTGAGGCCATGAAGACCGAAATGGACTCCATGAGCGAGAACCAAGTTTGGAGACTTGTAGATCCACCAAAAGGTGTTAAGCCAGTGGGCTGTAAGTGGGTCTACAAGCGCAAACTCGGCGTTGATGGAGAAGTCACAACCTTTAAGGCTAGGCTTGTAGCTAAGGGATACACTCAACGACCCGGGGTCGATTTTGAGGATACCTACTCGCCAGTAGCCATGGCTAAGTCCATTCGGATTCTGCTTGCCATAGCAGCATGGTATGACTATGAAATATGGCAGATGGACGTGAAAATGGCCTTCCTCAACGGTTTCGTTGAAGAAGAGATCTATATGGATCAGCCGGAGGGTTTCACGGTCACTGGAGAAGAACAGAAGGTCTGTCGTCTCCAGAAGTCCATCTATGGCCTCAAACAAGCATCCCGAAGTTGGAACATTCGATTTGATGAAGTAATACGGGGATATGACTTCATCAAAAACGAATCCGACCCTTGTGTATACAAGAAGGTCAGTGGGAGCTCTATAGTGTTCCTAGTGCTTTACGTGGATGACATTCTGCTCATTGGTAATGACGTCAGAATGTTAGGAAACACAAAAGCATGGTTGTCAACCAAGTTTTCCATGAAGGACTTGGGTGAAGCCTCCTACATCCTAGGCATCCAGATTGTCAGGGACAGATCTAAAAGGATGTTAGGGCTCACCCAAAACTCGTATATGGAGAAAGTCCTAAAGAGATATCGAATGGACAACTCCAAACGAGGATTCCTTCCAATGAGGCATGGGATCAAGTTGTCCAAGAAGCAGTCCCCGCAGACTGATGAGGAACTTGAAAAGATGAAAGTCATCCCCTATGCTTCTGCCGTAGGTAGCATCCAATATGCGGTCCATTGCACCAGGCCTGACATTGCATACGCTTTGAGCGTGACAAGCAGATATCAGTCCTGTGCAGGAGAGGCACATTGGAATGCCGTTAAGGGCATCCTTAAGTACCTTAGGAGGACTAAGGAAATGTTCTTGGTCTATGGCAATGGAGAACTAATTCTGGAAGGCTTTAGCGACGCTAGCTTCCAGTCTGATGACGATGATGCCAAGTCTCAATCGGGGTATGTATTCAAACTCAACGGAGGAGTAGTGGCTTGGAAAAGTTCCAAGCAAGCAACCACTGCTGACTCCACCACTGAGGCTGAATACATAGCAGCTTCAGAAGCTGCTAAGGAAGCGGTTTGGATGAGAAACTACATCCAAGAGTTGGGTGTGGTGCCTAGCATCGCCGAGCCTGTTGTCATCTTCTGTGATAACAACGGTGCAATAGCGCAAGCAAAGGAACCGAGATCTCATCACCGTTCCAAACACATTCTTAGACGCTACCATCTTCTTAGAGAAATGGTAGGAAGAGGTGACATTCGGATGGACCGAGTCAACTCAGCAGACAACACAGCAGACCCGCTGAGAAAGCCTATGTCGCAGAGTGCTCATACGCAACATCTTGAGAAGATGGGGATTAGGCATATGGGTGATTGGCTTTAAAGGTCAAGTGGGAGATTGTTAGAATAGGTGACCATGTAAGCCAATTTTGGCAGGAATATGTAACCTATGTCTAGACAATTTCAGGTGTTTGATAAATCATTAATGAATAAAGAAGTGAATTTCATTTGGCATCACTTTGTTTGTGTTCACTTATATTTGTTTTCCATATCTGTTCACTACGCAAACAAAGCCCACGGACTGAGAATCAATTTCGGGGACTGGGACTACGCTTGGAGGTAGGTCCATGGAATCAGTCTTCCCGAATCAGTCCAGAAATCTCCAAGTCAAGGAATCCCGAAAATGGGTACCGGGATTCCATTTGAGACTTGCACTAAGCACCTGCTGTCGTGTTTCATCGACGGGTGACGAGGGTCGTCTAAGCAGTGTTAGTGGGTTAGCATGCTAGGACGCAGCTGACTGAGGTGACTCGCGGGAACCGTCTTACGGAGGACCTTGAGTATGGTCAGCAAGGTATGACGTGTATTCCCGGTTCCAACGGTACAGGCCAAGTCCTTTGACTTGAGGAATTGCTCAGTTTACCTGTACGTTAGGGCTGTATCTTAGATATGGTGAGAGATTGCCAGAATTCTCTTTGGTAGTCATAAGCCATGTCTAGTACAGTTCTGGTGTACAAAGTGACAGTAGTTTCCAAGAAAGGATCTGTCTCCTGCCAATAGGTATTGACAGTTGAGTCTCATGTATGCTCTGTGTCTTGTCCCTAAAATCTGTGGCCACAGTAACTGAACAGAAGGGAAGGATTCCCTTGCGGCGTTTAGTGAGGACAGACCGACACTTAGGCCCAAAATGGGTACCTGCATTATCCGTGCCCTAGACTCTAAGTGATGAGACCGAGGACAGAAGGACAAGTGTACTATTAGAGCCTAAATGTTCATCCCTGAATATTTCACCTAGTCTCTAGTGCCATGGACCGTTGCTAGATGGCCACCCATGGTAACGGAAGGATTCTAGGAATCCGACCAAGTCTAGCTGAAAGGTGAACCTAAAGAGTCACACACTATCCACACACATTTAGATATTTAATTAGGAATTAAATATTGGAGTGAAGGAATGATTAAATTGGATTTAATCGGGTCCTTTATTTTTTCTTGGAGAAATAATTCCTTCTATTAGATATAAGGAATTAAATTGATAAATTAGATTTATCAAAGGGATTTATTTAATGGGCTTAAATAATATTTATATTTATTTTAGCCTCTTGGAAATATTTAAATAGGTTTTAAATATTCCATTAAATTAAATTAAATCAACGGTGAGATGAATGGGAGAGATGGATGGCTAGGATTGTTTTGACTAGGTCAAAACACTACTTTGACTAGGACTTTGACTAGGTCAAAATCCTAGTCAAAATAGAGTTCTTGAAAGAGGAGTTTAAAGAGGATTAGACTCCTCTTCTATATAAACCCCTAGCATCCTACAAGTTGTAGGATGATGAAACTCCAACACACACACTACAACACACACACACGGATTCTCTCTCCCTCTCTCTCGTCCGATTCTCTCTCCCTCTCCAAGAAATATTTTCTTGGTTCTTTTTGTTCTTGGAACATTAAGAACTTGATGAATCAATACCATTAATCAATAATGTGTTATTGATTCATCCACTCCAAAAACATAAACTTGTTCGTTGCTAGCACGACGTGCAAGATACGTGGGTGGATCGTGTGTCACGATTTAGAGGGTCTCAAAGACGAGATCTTGGTGCAAAACGGGGAACAACGCTTGTAGCCGTTGAAGACGAAAACGACAACGGGTAGGTCTCGTTTTAATTTTTCGTCCTCTCTTTAATTTCCAACCCTATGGCCTCCATGATTTATTTTGTGTTGTTCGTTCATGAGATACACCGAACGCCCGGGAAATTTCAAAGGCACACCCTTTGAAACGTGTTTTAATTTAAAAGCATGTTTAAATTCCATATTTAATTTTAATTATACCGCGCTTCCGCATTCGCGCTTTTCCCGGGACGATCCACAATTTCTTTCATCAAAAGCATCATAACATACAAAAAAATATGCATGAACATGTGGCTAGAGGAGGAAACAAAAAGGTACAATAATTTAAATAGAAACATAGCTTTTTCGTTTCACATGTACAACGGCAACAAGCTTTGATTCTCTCTTCATTCCTTTTCCGTTCACCTTAGGATTCAAATTAGAACCCCTCTAATTTGTCCGTACCACAGCAATGGAAGCAAATCTACATCTACAGCTAGGTAGAAGCTACATCAAGGAAGAAACGAAAAACGTATTACACTAGTGATTAGTGTATACGTATTTCTCATGTTCTCATCTTGAATCCAATTCAAAGAGAACTCAAAAGAAGGAGAAAAAAGCTGAAAATTTCGTGGCTTGTGTGTGGAGAGTGCAGGTTAGGGACTTGAAAAGTGTATACATGTGTTGTGTAGTTGTAGGTAGTTTCCAAAACCACCTACACACACTAATGCACAACTTGTACTCAACCTCCAAGCATGTTAGCACAATATATGGACCACCTAGCCATCATGGCAAGCCACATCATTGCTTACATGGATCCACATCATTGCTTACATGGATCCACATCATTGCTTACATGGAGGACTTTCAACTCCTCTTAAACTTGCATCAAACCTTTGAGCTTTGATTTCGAGTCATGGACCGGTTTTGACCGGTCTTGATTTAATCAAATTAAATCAAGTGATCCATGGATTTTAAATTAATTCAATTAATTTTAAACCTTATTGAAATCCAAAAGTTTATTTAATCCAATTAAATAAATAATAGCTCAAACACTAATTAATTGATCCAATCAATTAATTAAACGAAATCCAATAAATTAATCCAATTAATTTAAAGGTATTAAGCCTAAAATTAATTAATCCAATTAATTAATTCTTGGGCCATCCACCTAATGGATTTTCCCAATAAATGATCCAATCATTTATATTCTCCTTGATTTAATTTAATCCAACTAAATTAATTCACTTCTTCCAGAATTAATTCCAAATTAATTCCACTACTTCCATAGTGATTTGTGTGTGACTCTTTAGGTTCACCCTCAGCTAGACTTGGGCTTGTGTCCAACACAATTGATTAATTAAATCCAATTTAATTAATTATTTCTGATTAACCATCAATCAGAAATGCCCGTTACCATAGGTGGCCGTCTAGCAATGGTCCATGCACTAGAGACTAAGTGAATGTTGGCGTGAACATTTAGGCTCCAAATTCCATACAGGTACAGTCCTTCCGTCGACCGTCTCCCGGCCTTAGTCTAGGGCATGGAATTGGGTGTCGATTCCCATCCTGGACTAGGCAACTATGCTACAAACTTGAGACGCGTTTACTCTATTGATCGACCTAGGGAACCATTCCCTACTCGACCAATCGCTACGGCCGTAGACTTAATGAGTCGAAACCATCTCATAGCGCATAGGAGACATAACTGTCAAATACTGACAGGGGACAGATTCTCTATTGGAATCCACCGTCCTCACTACATACTCCGACTGCACTGGACAAGGCTTATAATGACCATATCAAAGACACGGTTACCTCTCGCCAGATCCAAGATACAACCTTCATATGCATGCGACTGCCATGATTCCTCAAGTTCGAGGACTAATCCCGTACTATTGGAACCAGAAATTCCAGTCACACCGACCAAGCCTCCAAGGCTTCCATATGATGATTCCCGCGAGTCAGTTCAGTCAGTCGACTACCTTGCCAACTAACCCACTAAAATTGCATAGACGACCTACGTCTGGCATCGATGAAACTCGGCACTCACCCAGTGAATGCAATACTTAGTGCAAGTCTCTATAGGGCACTCGAGGCCCAGTCTCGAGGTCCTCGACTTGGAACGTTTCAAACCGACCCTCAAGGAGTTGGTTTCATAGCCGCCAATCTATGCACAGCTCAACTCAATGGGTTTAACCAATCAGTCTGTGGGCATTTGTTGTGACATTGAAACGGCATTCAATGTAAGTAGTAAGCACAACAAACACATTTTGCCAGTGATGAATACTTACTTTATCCATCAGTATAATATTACTTTGATAAAGATCGACGAATAGTTCCCAGAACAGCCAATCTAATTGACTTTCTGGTCACCTATTCTAACAGTTGGGGAGGCTTCGACCTCAAGAGTGAAAGGCAAAGGGGTCGAACGATGGACGAGGAACAAGGATAAGACAGAATCAGCCGCTGCAAAAGCTCAGAGCGCTCCTGTTGCCATGCTGGGCATGGGCTAAGGAAAGAGGAAGGCGGTTCTGCAGTCAAGGATTGTGAAAGAGATTTGCATATGTTGTCGTGAAAAGGGCCATTGGAAGAGGGAATGTCCTAAACTCCTCTCCAACCAAGGTACATTTGATTTGAGACTTAACATGATTACTATTCTACTTCTTAGGTATTGGATACCAGCTGTGAAGCTCATATCTGCAAATGATTTGCAGGAAATGGGAAGGAGCAGAAGGCTAAGATGGAGATGGTTCTAAAGCTAGGCAATGGTTGGGCTATTGCTGCAAAAGCTATAGGACCAATCAGGCTTAGCCAGTGATCATGTTAGGATAGAGTTGATAGGTCACAATTATGTAACCTAGCATGATTAAAATTATGTTTTTCTATTGTTGGAAAATTAGGATTATATGTTTTTTCATCAATGAAAGTTTCTTTTATCTTACAAAGAATGGTTATTCTTGTCTGTTAGGTTGTTTGCAAAATTGTTTTAATATTATCCCATAATTAGATTATGAATGCTCAAAACAAATGATAAAATGGATAATCAAGATAAACTCATAGATTTGGCATGCAAAGCTAGGTTACAGTCCTCTGAATAGGATAAGGAGGTTAGTAGATTCAAGGAGTCTAGAAATAGACAATTTGAGCCTGCTAGCTTGCAAATCCTTCCTAAGCAGGAAGATGGCTAAGAAGCTCTTTAAAGGAGAAAGTATGCTTGCTAGTGGTCTGTTAGATTAGATCCAGTCATACATCTCTAGGTCACTGAATACATAAGACCAGTAGAGGGTTCACAAGTCTGAGGGCCTTTGGAAAGCTCAGGGAATTAGATTTGAAGTGAGGAACCAAACTGGTTGCAAAATTAACCTTCGATATATTGAGTGGTGTATATTTAGTGGGAGTTCTTGATGTATCTAAATGAGAGTGGAATTCTCACTCAGTGGAATTCTTCCTAAAGCGCCACAATTGAATAACGTCTCTAATAAAGGAAGAATCGAACCTTGTTGGACATGGTTCGGTCGGTGTTTCACTAAACTACCTTGGTCTATTTGGGCGTGTTCTTGAGACAGTGGCCAAGTTGTAAAATATGGCACTTTCCAAATATTGTGGTCCAGATACCATATTGAAAGAATATGTGGATCGTCCCGGGAAATTGCGCGAATGCGGAAGCGCGATAAAATAAAATACAAAAATTTAAAGCATGCTTTAATCAAATTAAAGAACACGCTCAAGGGGTGTACCCTTGAGATTCCCGGGTGTTCGGTGTATCTCATGAGTAAACAACATGTAAATGATCATGGAGGCCATAGGGTAGAAAATTAAAGAGCACGAAAATATTAAACGAGACCTACCCGTTGTCGTTTTCGTCTTCAACAGCTACACGCATTGTTCCCCGTTTTGCACCGAGATCTCGTTCTTGAGACCCCCCAAATCGTGACACACGATCCACCCACGTATCTTGCACGTCGTGCTAGCAACGAACAAGTGTATATTTTGGAGTGGATGAATCAACAACATGTTATGAATTAACGGTATTGATTCATCTAAGTTCTAATGTTCCAAGAACAAGAGAACTAGAAAAGAATTTCTTGGAGAGAGTGGGGAGAGAGGGCGGACGAAAGATAGGGGAGAGAGAGCCGAAAAATGAGTGTGTGTTGTGTGTGTGTTAGAATTTCATCATCCTTCAAAAGGTGCAAGGCTAGGGGTTTATATAGAGGAAGAGTTTAATCCTCTTTAAACTCCACCTCTTTAGAAGCTTAATTTGACTAGGATTTTGACCTAGTCAAAGTCCTAGTAAAAGTAGAATTTGACCTTGTCAAATTCAATCCAGCCTTTGATCTCTCCCATTAAATCTCAACCATTAATTTAATTTAATGGAATATTTAAAAGGATTTAAATATTCCAAAAGGCCAAATAAATATAATAAATAAATATTAATATTTATTCTAGGCCCATTAAATTAATTCCCTTAATAAATCCAATTTATTAATTTAATTCCCTTTATCAAATAGAAGGAATTAATTTCTCCAAGAAAATATGGGACCCGATTAAATCTAATTTAATCATTCCTTTACTCCAATATTTAATTCCAAATTAAATACTAAGTGTGTGTGGATAGTGTGTGACTCTTTAGGTTCACCATTCAGCTAGACTTGGTCGGATTCCTAGAATCCGTCCGTCACCATGGGTGGCCATCTAGCAACGGTCCATGGCACTAGAGACTAGGTGAAATATTCGGGGATGAACATTTAGGCTCTAACAGTACACTTGTCCTTCTGTCTTCGGTCTCATCACTTAGAGTCTAGGGCACGGATAATGCAGGTACCCATTTTGGACCTAAGTGTCGGTCTGTCCTTACTAAACGCCGCAAGGGAAACCTTCCCTTCTGTTCAGTTACTGTGGCCACAGATTTTAGGGACAAGACACAGAGCATACATGAGACTCAACTGTCAATGCCTTTTGACAGGAGACAGATCCTTTCTTGGAAACTACTGTCACTCTGTACACCCGAGTTGCACTAGACATGGCTTATGACTACTCAAGAGTATTTTGGCAATCTCTCACCATATCTAAGATACAGACCTGATGTACAGGTAAACTCAGCAGTTCCTCAAGTCAAAGGACTTGGCCTGTACCGTTGGAACCTGGAACTCACGTCATACCTTGCTGACCATACTCAAGGTCCTCCGTAAGACGGTTCCCGCGAGTCACCTCAGTCAGCTGCTTCCTAGCATGCTGACCCACTAACACTGCTTAGACGACCTTCGTCACCCGTCGATGAAATACGACAGCAGATGCTTAGTGCAAGTCTCAAAGGGAATCTCGGTACCCATTTTCGAGATTCCTTGACTTGGAGATTTTCGGACTGATTCGGTAAGACTGATTTCATGGACCTACCTCCAAGCGTAGTCCCAGTCTCCGAAATCGATTCTCAGTCCATGGGCTTTGTTTGCGTAGTGAACAGATATGTAATAGCAGATATAAGTTAACGTAAACAAAGTGTTTCAATATGAATCTTCACTTCTTTATTCATAAATGTTTTATCAAACACCTGAAATTGTCTAGACATAGGTTACATATTCCTGCCAAAATTGGCTTACATGGTCACCTATTCTAACAATCTCCCACTTGACCTTTAAAGCCAATCGCCCATATATCTCATCCCCATCTTCTCAAGATGTTGCGTATGAGCGCTCTGCGACATAGGCTTTGTCAGCGGATCTGCTGTGTTGTCTGCTGAGTTAACTCGGTCCATCCGGACGTCACCTCTTCCTACCATTTCTCTAAGAAGATGGTAGCGTCTAAGAATGTGTTTGGAACGGTGATTAGATCTCGGTTCCTTTGTTTGCGCTATTGCACCGTTGTTATCACAGAAGATGACAACAGGCTCGGCGATGCTAGGCACCACACCCAACTCTTGGATGTAGTTTCTCATCCAAACCGCTTCCTTAGCAGCTTCTGAAGCTGCTATGTATTCAGCCTCTGTGGTGGAGTCAGCAATGGTTGCTTGCTTGGAACTTTTCCAAGCTACTACTCCTCTATTGAGTTTGAATATGTACCCCGATTGAGACTTGGCATCATCGTCATCAAACTGGAAGCTAGCGTCGCTAAAGCCATCCAGAATTAGTTTTCCATTGCCATAGACTAGGAACATTTCCTTAGTCCTCCTTAGGTACTTAAGGATGCCCTTAACAGCATTCCAATGTGCCTCTCCTTCGCAGGACTGATATCTGCTTGTTACGCTCAAAGAGTATGCAATGTCAGGCCTAGTGCAGTGGACCGCATATTGGATGCTACCTACGGCAGAAGCATAGGGGATGACTTTCATCCTTTCAAGTTCCTTATCAGTCTGTGGGGACTGTTTCTTGGACAACTTGATCCCATGCCTCATGGGAAGGAATCCTCGTTTGGAGTTGTCCATTCGATATCTCTTTAGGACTTTCTCCATATACGAGTTTTGGGTGAGTCCTAACATCCTTTTAGATCTGTCCCTGACAATCTGGATGCCTAGGATGTAGGAAGCTTCACCCAAGTCCTTCATGGAAAACTGGGTTGACAACCATGCTTTAGTGTTTCCTAACATTCTGACGTCATTACCAATGAGTAGAATGTCTTCCACATAAAGCACTAAGAACACTATTGAGCTCCCACTGACCTTCTTGTATACACAAGGGTCGGATTCATTCTTGATGAAGTCATAACCCCGTATTACTTCATCAAATCGAATGTTCCAACTTCGGGATGCTTGTTTGAGGCCATAGATGGACTTCTGGAGACGACAGACTTTCTGTTCTTCTCCAGTGACCGTGAAACCCTCCGGCTGATCCATATAGATCTCTTCTTCAACGAAACCGTTGAGGAAGGCCGTTTTCACGTCCATCTTCCATAGCTCATAGTCATACCATGCTGCTATGGCGAGCAGGATCAGAATGGATTTAGCCATGGCTACTGGCGAGTAGGTATCCTCAAAATCGACTCCGGGTCGTTGAGTGTATCCCTTGGCTACAAGCCTAGCCTTAAAGGTTGGGACTTCTCCATCAACGCCAAGTTTGCGCTTGTAGACCCACTTACAGCCCACTGGCTTAACACCTTTCGGTGGATCTACAAGACTCCAGACTTGGTTCTCGCTTATGGAGTCCATTTCGGCTTTCATGGCCTCAAGCCATTTTCCGGAGTCGATGTCAGACATCACTTCTCCATATATCTTAGGATCGTTATCCAAAAGATCAGTCGCTCCTAGAAAGACATACCTTACTGGAGGTCTGGACTCTCTAGTGGACCGACGAAGAACGGGAACGTCAGTGGTGACTGTGGGCGCTGACTGTATCGGAGCCGGCGGTTCAGGAACCGGGGCTGGCCGTTCCTGAGGCTGTCCTTCATGCCTAGCATGTTGGACCTCTCGAGGTTGGTCAGCCCTTCGGCTGTTTATCCTGAATCCTCTAAGTGAGGGTTCTGTGGCTGCCTCTGATGGCTGGATTCCATCACTTGATTCCTCAAGGATCAGCTCATCAGGTTGGATATCCTCCGGGAAGCCTTGCTCCAAGAATACTGCATTTCTTGAAACAAACACCTTTTGTTCCAAGGGGTCATAAAAGTAATACCCGCAGTTTCTTTAGCGTATCCAACGAACCTGCATAAGCTAGACCTAGACTCTAGCTTATCTCCCACTAATCTCTTGACGTATGCGGGGCTACCCCACACTCTCAAGTAGTTGTAGGACGCAGGCTTGCCGTGCCATATCTCATATGGCATTTGGGTCAATGCACTGGTAGGCGCCAAATTCAACAACTTGGCCGCCGTTTCTAGTGCATAGCCCCAAAAGGATAAGGGCAGTTTGGTAAAACTCATCATGGACCGAACCATGTCCAACAGGGTTCGATTCCTCCTTTCAGAGACACCATTTAACTGTGGTGTACCTGGAGGTGTCTATTCTGATATTATACCATGTTCTTTTAGATAATCTAGGAACTCCCTACTACGGTATTCACCGCCTCGGTCTGACCGTAGGACTTTAATATTGCAGTTGGTCTGGTTCTCTACTTCAAGTCTGAATTCTTTAAACCACTCAAGAGCTTCAGACTTATACCTCATTAGGTAAACATAACCATACCGTGAATGATCATCGGTAAAGGTTATGAAGTAGGAGAACCCACCTCGGGCCTGCGTCCTTAGTGGTCCACATACGTCTATATAGACCAAGTCCAACAGACCTGGCAAGCCTACTTTGTCCTCCAAAGGGCTTTTTGATCATTTTTCTCTCTTAGACAGGATTCACAAGTTGGTAGATCACTCAAGTCCCCAACCTCTAGGTTCTTTGAGTCTACCAACCTTTTCATCCTATCTTGGGATATGTGACCTAGCCTAGCGTGCCACAGACGTGAGTTCCCGTTATTATCTAATTTTCGTTTGTGTTGAGTGTTGAGAACGAAATTCGTTTGTTGCAAGATATAGAACCTGTTATGCAATGTACCAAGTAGATGAGCAATTCCACACCTCATCAAATAAAAGCAATTTTTATTGATTCTAAACTCATAACCATTATTGTCCAACAATGGAATGGAAATGATGTTTTTAATCATACTAGGTACAAAATAAACTTGCTCTAAATCTATGCTAATACTATCACTAACCACTAGAGTGGCGGATCCTACTGCTTCTGCCGAGATGGCCTTGCCATTCCCAAGCTTCAGGTTCATGTCCCCGCTACCCAGTTTTCTGCTTCTTTTCAACACCTGCAAGTCATTGCAAATGTGAGCTCCACCGCCGGTATCTAATACCCAAGAGGTAGAATTAGTGACCATATTAACCTCAATCACATAAATACCTTGGTTCGAGAAGAGTTTGGGGCACTCTCTCTTCCAATGCCCTTTCTCACGGCAGTTGATACATATGTCATATGCCTTCGACTGTTGCTTGGAGACAACCTTTCCCTTTCCTTTGCCCTTCCCCTCTTTGGCAATGGGAACACTCTTAGTGTTCGTAGCTGCTTTGAAGGCCTTTCCCTTCCCTTTCTTCTTCTTCCAACGTCCGGCACCTTTGCCTTTCGTATTGGAAGTCGAAGCACCTCCAAACAATACCGAAGGCGTGGACTTCTTAGTCGTTGCCTCGTATTGCACCAACATATTGATCAACTCATGAATGCCCTTCTCAAGTGCATTCATGTTTTAGTTGACGATAAATTGGTCAAAGGAGGGTGGGAGTGACTGAAGGATCACATCTTTGTACGTTTCATTATCGAGACCTGCCTTTAGGTCCTCGAGCTTTTCCACCAGGGTAAGCATTGTAACCCCGTGCTCTTGTACAGAGGATCCTTCTGTCATTTTAGTTCCAAAGAACGCCTTGGTCGCGACATACCTAGTATGTCGGTCTGGGACTGCTTAGCAATCCTTAAGGCGAGCCATTATGGAAGGGACGTCATCTAGCCTTACATATTGCTTCTGAATCTCATTGGTCATCGAAGCAAGTATGACGCTACGGACCTTCCGGTTATCCTTATGCCATGTCTCGAACGTCTCACGTTCTTCTGGCGTGGATCCTTCCGGCAAAATCCTAGGGAGAGGCTCGTCCATGACGTAGCCTTGGTTCTCGTAATCTAGGACTATCCTGAGATTGCGCAACCAGTCGTTGTAATTTGTTCCATTGAATTTTTTTGTCTCAAGAATGGTTGAAAGTGGGTTCTTAGACATTTTTTAAATCTATATTTAGAAAACAGCACGCGATCAACAGAAAATAAAAGACGGTGGTTTGATAAAAATGATTAAATGCATGGACTTTAGTCATTTAATCCTCCCACTATTTATACGAAAGCACGGTACTCTCAAACGTGATTTTCGGGAAATCCTTTCCTAGTGGGCTTGGGATCCACAGCGATTTTTCCCATACCCCACTTTTACGATTCGCATGGAAAAGATCCTGTGGGAGGTATTCCATACCATTCTCGTTCCACGAGATTCCCAAGATTATTGCCTCACCCTTTCACATGATCCCGAGGACTCCAAGCGAATCATGCTATTTGGGCGTTAGAACCAACCCAATCGACCGAGCCACAGACCCACTGGTACCCCCACGACTCGTGAGACATGTACAGCAGCCTATTTTTCGTTCATGAAAAAGTGCAGCTTCTTTTAAGTACAATAACGTGCAACGACTCGTGAGACCACGCTATTGACCTAAAACAGCTTCCTCACTAAACCATGGATTGGAAGGCATGGACAAACTCCTAGAGTTCATGTCCATTTTGTCCAGGGTCTAATGTTTCAACATTGGTCCAACCATTGTGAGAGTAGTGAATGACCGAGATCTCAAAATAAATAAACATTCACACATCCATCCATAATGCGTAAATTAAACCATCCATAGCAGTTATATGATAAATAAAAACCCATTCATCCATCATCATAACCACATGCAAAATTAAAGCCTAGCACGCCCCTGTTGGATGATCACGAGCCCGAATCCTATGCGATCCACTGAGCCCGCAGTGGATCTATGGTCAATCTGGGGTTGGTCCTACACTATTACATTAATAGTAACCCAATCATCATGCTGATGGGCCTTGGTCTCTTTTCTCTTTCTTCACTTCATGGAAAACTCCAAGGGACCTCCCGTCTGGGCTCTCCATGTGGTCCTTCCTTCTTCTCCACCGATTACAAAAAAGAAAACCTCACTCCTAGTCTACTCTCATTACATATAAAAAATAGAAAGAAAACCCAGCGAAAACCCGGGGGGAGTACATAAGGAGGGAGGTAGAATACCTTATTATTCCAAGGCAACTAGAAAGAGAGAAGGAGAAAGCAGTAAAAGAGGCACACAGGCCCAACAGAAATTAAACCATACATTCGGTCTAGGGCTCGTGATCATCCATTTCCATCCAACACACATAATCACATGATCTAATCACATAATTACAATATACCAACAATTCATGATTTCCAATCATAATTATACAAAATAAGAAATAAATGAATATGTGCGTAACGTGTGAAAAAATAAAACATAAATATTGGTAATAATATTTTCTCGTTTTAGGAAAACCTTTCCTCATTATTTTAAGTAAAATAACCCCGAGATTCCAAATCCAATGTATTTTACTCCTAAAATAATGTCTTTAGAAAATTAGGCATAATTGAACCCCAAAAACTATTTTTCAGAATTAATTCAAAATTAAAACTGAAAATAATTAAAAATTAATTAAAAATAAAAAGAAAACACTACTAGGGTTTAAAAAAACCCTAGCAGCAGCACCAGCCGCCGCCGGCAGCGGCCTGCCGGCGCGCGCACAGGGCAGCAGGCTCAGCCTGCCGCCCCTGTGCGCGCGCAGGCCCCCTGCCTGCGTGCGCGCGCGCCTGGCCGGCAGCGTGCTGCGCGGCATGGCGTTCCGGCAAGCCGTCGCGCGCGCAGGCTCCCTTGCCTCGCGCGCACGCTGGCCTGCTGGCTGCCGGCCGCGCCCTTGCCCTGCACAGTGCGCGCGCAGACGTGCACTGGGCATGCCTGCCGGCGCGCACGCGCAGACTCCTCCGTCTGCGCGCGCGCGCGCCTGGCGGCGCTGCCGGTGTCCGTCCACGCACGGACTCTCAGGCGCGCAGCTTTGCGCGCGCGCAGACACCCTCATCTGCGTGCGCGCGTGCCTGGAGGCACTGCCGTGCGCGACCGGCTGGACGGGCGCGCGCAGGCTTCCCTTGCCTACACGCGTCTGCCCTGTCAACAGCGCGCGGCTGCGCGCGGCCAGCCCTCCCGACTGGCTGGCTGCGGCGTTTCTCATTTTTCGTTCAATTATTCCACCCCGTTTCCCAAAGAAAACAGAAAAATACCAATATTCAGAAATTCACACGAATCAAAAGCCATAAAACGACATGCTTTAAAATCAAGAAAATCAAGATTTAATTAAAAACATGCCAATATCACGTTTCATGCTTAAAACGCACATAAACCCTAGGCCTATACACCGAACAGGGCTCTGATACCACTGAAAGAATATGTGGATCGTCCCGGGAAATTGCGCGAATGCGGAAGCGCGATAAAATAAAATACAAAAATTTAAAGCATTCTTTAATCAAATTAAAGAACACGCTCAAGGGGTATACCCTTAAGATTCCCGGGTGTTCGGTGTATCTCATGAGTAAACAACATGTAAATGATCATGGAGGCCATAGGGTAGAAAATTAAAGAGCACGAAAATATAAAACGAGACCTACCCGTTGTCATTTTCGTCTTCAACAGCTACACGCGTTGTTCCCCGTTTTGCACCGAGATCTCGTTCTTGAGACCCTCCAAATCGTGACACACGATCCACCCACGTATCTTGCACGTCGTGCTAGCAACGAACAAGTGTATATTTTGGAGTTGATGAATCAACAACATGTTATGAATTAACGGTATTGATTCATCTAAGTTCTAATGTTCCAAGAACAAGAGAACTAGAAAAGAATTTCTTGGAGAGAGTGGAGAGAGAGGGCGGACGAGAGAGAGGGGAGAGAGAGTCGAAAAATGAGTGTGTGTTGTGTGTGTGTTAGAATTTCATCATCCTTCAAAAGGTGCAAGGCTATGGGATTATATAGAGGAAGAGTTTAATCCTCTTTAAACTCCACCTCTTTAGAAGCTTAATTTGACTAGGATTTTGACCTAGTCAATGTCCTAGTCAAAGTCCTAGTAAAAGTAGAATTTGACCTTGTCAAATTCAATCCTAGCCTTTGATCTCTCCCATTAAATCTCAACCATTAATTTAATTTAATGGAATATTTAAAAGGATTTAAATATTCCAAAAGGCCAAATAAATATAATAAATAAATATTAATATTTATTCTAGGCCCATTAAATTAATTCCCTTAATAAATCCAATTTATTAATTTAATTCCCTTTATCAAATAGAAGGAATTATTTTCTCCAAGAAAATATAGGACCCGATTAAATCCAATTTAATCATTCCTTTACTCCAATATTTAATTCCAAATGAAATACTCAGTGTGTGTGGATAGTGTGTGACTCTTTAGGTTCACCTTTCAGCTAGACTTGGTCGGATTCCTAGAATCCGTCCTTTACCATGGGTGGCCATCTAGCAACGGTCCATGGCACTAGAGACTAGGTGAAATAATCGGGGATGAACATTTAGGCTCTAACAGTACACTTGTCCTTCTGTCTTCGGTCTCATTACTTAGAGTCTAGGGCACAGAAAATGCAGGTACCCACTTTGGACCTAAGTGTCGATCTGTCCTTACTAAACGCCGCAAGGGAAACCTTCCCTTCTGTTCAGTTACTGCGGCCACAGATTTTAGGGACAAGATACAGAGCATACATGAGACTCAACTGTCAATGCCTTTTGACAGGAGACAGATCCTTTCTTGAAAACTACTGTCACTCTGTACACCCGAGCTGCACTAGACATGGCTTATGACTACTCAAGAGTATTTTGGCAATCTCTCACCATATCTAAGATACAGACCTGATGTACAGGTAACTCAGCAGTTCCTCAAGTCAAAGGACTTGACCTGTACCACTGGAACCGGGAATACACGTCATACCTTGCTGACCACACTCAAGGTCCTCCGTAAGACGGTTCCCGCGAGTCACCTCAGTCAGCTGCTTCCTAGCATGCTGACCTACTAACACTGCTTAGACGACCTTCGTCACCCGTCGATGAAATACGACAGCAGATGCTTAGTGCAAGTCTCAAAGGGAATCCCGGTACCCATTTTCGAGATTCCTTGACTTGGAGATTTTCGGACTGATTCGTAAGACTGATTTCATGGACCTACCTCCAAGCGTAGTCCCAGTCTCCGAAATCGATTCTCAGTCTGTGGGCTTTGTTTGCGTAGTGAACAGATATGTAATAGCAGATATAAGTGAACGTAAACAAAGTGTTGCCATATGAATCTTCACTTCTTTATTCAGAAATGTTTTATCAAACACCTGAAATTGTCTAGACATAGGTTACATATTCCTGCCAAAATTGGCTTACATGGTCACCTATTCTAACACATATTGGATATGGCATGGCAAGCCTGTGTTAAACAAAGTACTTGAGTATGTGTGATGGTCTTGCATGCGTCAACGGACTACTGGGAGGCAAACTGGGTTTGCACACGTTCATGTGTTGTCCTAAGAGAAATCAGATTTCAAAGGATAAATGGTGTGAGGAGTAGCTCCTTGAGGAATCTAGTAGAGCGACACTCAGCAAGATATAACAAACATCATTTTTACTCGAGTTTGCCTACTGACTATATTCCAGTTCTCCTAAAGACGACCCAAATATCCTAGATACCTGATAGGTACAGGTTTCTGGGTCAGTCCGGTCAATTGCATTATAATCCAAAAGACATAAGGAGAATCAATGTTGGACATTGGATCGATCAATGGCTTAGAGTTGTGTGATTCGACATGGAATTAAAACTAGGTTTGCAACTGCATGTACCTAGGATATTAATTTTGATGAGTTCATAGGGGCTATGACTCGATCAGTAACGAGATGAGGGTCAATGGGAGTTTGGTTGTGTTCCTAGTGTTTAAAGTGTGTAGCGTCGTATTCATTTGAAATGAAATTAAGATGTTAGGAAATACTGAAACACGTACGTTGTTCACACAATTCTCCATGAAAGGAATTGGATTTCTATATATAGGGTTAAGCTATCCAAGAATCAGTCATGGTTGACTGGTGAGGAAACTTAGATGTTTGACATCCCCTACGTCTTTGTCGTATGTAGCATGTATGTTGCTTGGTGCATTGGACCTGATGTTGTATATACTTTGGGCATAACGATGAAAATCAGGTGTGTACCGAGGAGGCAGTAGACCGCTGTTGAGAACAATCTTTAATACCTGAATAAGGATTAAAGAAGTGATCTTCATGCACGTTCTGTGGAGAGTTGATTCTGGAAGGCTATAGCGATATTAGCTTACAGTATCATGTGAATAATATCTCGTCTCAGTATGAACATATATTCAGGCTTAATGGTAAGGTGGTGATTTGGAAAGGTTTCAAGCAGGATACCACAATGGACCATGAAAGTTGAATGTATGGCAACTTTAGAAGTTGCTCCGGAAAGTGGTTTGGATGAAAACCACATCCAATGGTTGGGTGTGGTGCCTAGAATAGCCAAGCTAGTAGTTACCTTAGAGGATAACAACATTGTAGTGCAACCTATAGGACCGAGATTTCATCACGGATCCAGGAAAATTTTTAGACAGTACCATCTGCTTGGAGCAATGGTATGAAGAGGTGAAGTGCAGTTGGACCGCATTACCTTGGCAGAAAAAAGGTAGACCAGTGAGACCGGTCCGGATATCGCAGATTACTCATCCGCAGATAAGTCTGAGCGACATGGGTGATTAACTTTAGGTCAAGTGGGAGATTGTTAGAATAGGTGACCAGAAAACCAATTGGATTAGCGGTTTTGGGTACTATTTAGCAATCTTTATTAGAGTAATATTGACTTAATGGATATAGTAAGTATTCATCCGTGGCCTTATGTGTTTGTTGTGCTTAATGATTACGTTAAACGGCATTTTAACGTCACAACAAATGCCCACAGACCAATTGGATAACCCATGTAGTTGGATTGCGTATTGGATGGCAGCTATGAAACCAACTTCTGAGGGTTGGTCTGAAAGTCCAAGTCGAGGACCTCGAGACAGGGCATGATGGTACTATAGAGACTTGCATTAAGGATTGCATCTATTGAAAGTGATCTGTTTAATCGATGACAGACGTTGGACGTATATGCAATATTAGTGGGTTAGTTGACAACGGGTGTCAGCTGACTGAATTCACTCGCCGGAATCGTCATATGAAAGCCTTGGAGGCTTGGTCAGTATAACTGGAATTCCCAGCTCCGATAGTACGAGATTAGTCCTCGGACTTGAGGAATCATGGCAGTCACATGCATATGATGGTTGTATCTAGGATCTGGCAAGAGATATCCGTATTTGGAATACGTTCATTATAAGCCTTATCCAGTGCAGTCGGAATATGTATTGAGGATGGTGGATTCCAAGATAGGATCCGTCACCTGTTAGTATATGATAGTCGAGTCTCCTATGTGCTCTGAGACAATTTAAGCTCTATAGGTCTGTGTCCACAACGATTGGTCGAGTAGGGAATGGTTTCTTACGTTGATCAATAGAGTAAACGTGTCTCGAGTTATTAAGTATAGTTATCTAGTCTAGGATAGGAACCGACGCTCAATTCTGTGCTCTAGACTTAGACCGAGAGACGGATGATGAAAGGACCGTACTCGTATGAAACTCGGGAGCTTAAATGTTCACGCTAACATTCACCTAGTCTCTAGTGCCATGGACCATTCCTAGACGTCACCCATGGTGACGGGCATTTTTCCGATTAATGGTTAATTGAAAAACAGTTAATTAAATTGGATTTAATTGATCAATTGTGTTGGACACAAGCCCAAGTCTAGCTGAGGGTGAACCTAATGAGTCACACACAAATCACTATAGGGTTGGTTGAATTAATTTGGAATTAATTCTAGAAGAAGTGAATTAATTTAATTGGATTAAATTAATTCAATGAGAAAATAAATGAATGGATCATTTATTGATAAATCCATTTGATGGATGGTCCAATAATTAATTAATTGGATTAGTTAATTGTTGGGTTAAGAACTTTTAAATTAATTGGATTAATTTATCGATTTTGATTTAATTAATTAATTGAATCAATTAATTAGTGTTTGAGCATATGTTTATTTAATTGGATTAAATAAAATTTTGGATTTCAACAAGGTTTAAAATTAATTGGATTAATTTGGAACCTATGGATCTTGGTTGGTCATGATTTAATTTGATTACATCAAAACCAGGCAAAATTGTTCCATGGCTTGAAGTCCAAGCTCTAGAGGTTGGAGCAAGTTGAGGAGGAGTTTCAAATCCTCTACATATGAAGGCCATGATGGTTCATGGAGAGAAGAATGTGCATGTGTGTGTAGAGGTTACCTTGGAGGTAACTTGTGTTTGAATTGTGAATACATGAAAAACATACAACACACAACAATTATCTCTTATGCTCCCATACCATACTTTCACAAAATTTCCAGCCAAAAACACTAAAAAATCTCTGAATATTTTTTCCTTTTTGTGCCCATACCTTTTGGAAAGGTTGAACTTAAAAGCATTCCAAAGGCACTAAACAATAGTGTTGTTTTGGCTTGTGTCTTGTTCTTTTTCTCTACTTCTATCTAGCAATAGATTAGAGGATACACTCTTCCATAGTGTGGTGTGGACAAATTAGAGGGATTCTACGTTGAATTCTCAAGTGAACAGACGGAGAAACGGAAAAGGAACAACGAATGTACCGGTTCTACGTGTAGTGAACAAAGGTTTTTTTCCATTTACGTTACATGTATTTTTGTTTACTTCCTTTAGCCACATGTCCACAATTCTTCTCCTCTTTAATCTATGCTTTGACATACACCGAACGCCTGGGAACTTCTAAAGGGAACACCCCTTTGAATACGATATAAATTACGCCTTTAATTTACGGTTTTACGCTTCTGTTGTGTTCCCGGGCCGTACCCAATTCTTTCACCAGGGCGCTAGGCCCGTTCGACAGCGGGCGCTGCTTGTGCGCAGGTGCACACACACCGGGCGATCGTGCATGTGCACAAGTGGCCCAGCTTATCGCCCGCATACGCTAGGAGCGCTGGCCGAGCCTGTCGTGCAGGCTCCTCCTTGCATGCGTGGCCAATTGGCCGGCCCATTGCGCGCGTGCGCTGGTTATGTTCCTAGTATTTAAAGTGTTTAACATCTTATTCATTTGGAATGAATTTAAGATGTTAAGAAACACTGAAACACAAATGTTGTTCATGCAATTCTCCATGAAAGGAATTGGATTCCTATATATAGGGTTAAGTTGTCCAAGACTCACTCAAGGTTGACTGATGAGGAAAATTAGATGTTTGACATTCCCTTACGTCTTTTCCGTAGGCAGCATGAATATGTTGTTTGGTGCATTGGACCTGATGTTGTGTATGCTTTGGTCATAACGACGAAAATCGGGTGTGTACCAAAGAGGTAGTAGACTGTTGTTGAGAACAGTCTTTAATACCTGAATAAGGATTAAAGAATTGTTCTTAGTGCACGTTCTATGGAGAGTTGATTTTGGAAGGCTACAGTGATACTAGCTTCCAGTATCGTGTGAATAATATCTAGTCTCAGTATGAACATATATTCCAGCTTAATGGTAAGGTGGTGGCTTTGAAAGGTTTCAAGCGGGATACCACGACGAACCATGAAAGTTGAATGTATGGCAACTTTAGAAATTACTTTGTAAAGTAGATTGGATGAAAAACCACATCCAAAGGTTGGGTGTGGTGCCTAACACAGCCGAGCTAGTAGTTATTTGGAGGATAACAACATGGCTGTAGCGCAAGCTAAAGGACCGAGATCTCATCACGGATCCAGAAAAATTCTTAGATAGTACCATCTGTTAGGAGCAATGGTATGGAGAGGTGACGTGCGATTGGACCGTATTATCTTGGCAGAAATAAGGTAGACCCGTGAGATCGAGCTGGATATCACAGATTACTCATGATCAAATAAGTCTGAGCGACATGGGTGATTAGCTTTAAGTCAAGTGGGAGATTGTTGGAATAAGTGACCAGAAAGCCAATTGGATTGGCAGTTCTGGGTACTATTTAGCAATCTTTATTAAACTAATATTGACTTGATGAATATAGTAAGTATTCATCCATGGCACTATGTGTTTGTTGTGTTTACTAATTACGTAAAATGGCATTTTGATGTCACAACAAATGCCCACAAACCAATCGGATAATCCATGTAGTTGGGTAGCGCATTGGATGGCAGCTATGAAACCAACTTCTAAGGATTGGTCTGAAACGTTCCAAGTCGAGGACCTCGAGACAGGGCATCGAGGGTCCTATGCAGACTTGCACTAAGGATTGCATTCATTAGAAGAGTACCGTGTTTCATAAGTGACAAACGTTGGATGTCTATGCAATATTAGTGGGTTAGTTGACAAGGGTGTCTGCTGACTGAACTGACTCGTGAGAATCGTGATATGGAAGTCTTGGAGGCTTGGTCGGTATAACTGGAATTCCCGGCTCTAATAGTACGGGATTATTCCTCACAGTTGAGGAATCATGACAGTCACATGCATATGAAGGTTGTATGTTGGGTCTGGCAAGAGATGTCCGCATATGTATTGAGGATGGTGGATTCCAAGATAGGATCCATCACCTGTCAGTATATGACAGTCGAGTCTCGTATGTGCTCTGAGATGGTTTAAGCTCTTTAAGTCCGTGGCCACAGCGATTGGTCGAGTAGGGAATCGTTTTCTACGTCGATCGATTACGTGTCTCGAGTTATTGAGCATAGTCGTCTAGTCCATGATGGGAACCGACGCCCAATTTCATGCCCTAGAATTAGACCGGGAGATGGATGATGGAAGGATCGTACTCGTATAGAACTTGGGAGCCTAAATGTTCACGCCAACATTCACCTAATATCTAGTGCCATGGACCGTTGTTAGACAGCCACCCATGGTGACGGGTGTTTTTCGATTAATGGTTAATTGAAATATAGTTAATTAAATTAGATTTAATTGATCAATTATGTTGGACACTAGTCCAAGTTTAGCAGAGGGTGAATCTAAAGAGTCACACACAAATCACTATGGAATTGGTCGAATTAATTCGGAATTAATTCTAGAAGAAACGAATTAATTTAATTGGATTAAATTAAGTCAAGGAGAAAAATAAATGATTGGATCATTTATTGGGAAATCCATTTGATGGATGCTCCAATAATTAATTAATTGGATTAGTTGATTCTTGGGCTTAGAACCTTTAAATTATTTGGATTAGTTTATCGGGTTTGGATTATTTAATTGATTGGATCAATTAATTAGAGTTTGGACTTATGCTTATTTAATTGGATTAAATAAACTTATGGGCTTCAACTGGATTGAGATTAACTGGATTAATTAATTCCCAATGGACTTTGTTTGGGCTTAATTTGATTAGATTAAATAAAAGTCCAAGACTAGTAGTCCTAATCAATGGAAAAATACAATTTATAGCAAGTGAAGGTGGAATTAAAATCCTCCACATGTGAGGCACATGTGACCAGCCATTATGTGGGTATATGGGTGGTTTATTTGCTATAATGGTGCATGGTTATGTAGATAGTGGTGTGTGTATGTAGGTTGCTTTGGAAGTTAACAATAGAAGTTGAATTTTGAATTCAACAATTCTATAAACACAGCCATTCACATAACTTGTATGACATGGTTTTGCACGAAATTTCCAGCCAAAAACACTCAAAAATCTCTGCAAATTTTCTCCTTTTTGTGTTTATACCTTTTGGAAAGGATTGAACTTAAAAACATTCTAAAAGGCACTAAACAATAATGTTGTTTTGGAAGTGTTTCTTCTTCATTTCTCTATTTCGATCTAGCAATAGATTAGCGTATTTATCCATAGTGTGGTGTGGACAATACCCAGAGGAGTTCTATGTTGAATTCTCAAATGAACGGAAGGAGAAACAAAAAGTGAACAACGCACGTGCTACTTTTACATGTAGTGATCAAAGGTTGGTTTCCATTTGTGTTACATGTATCTTTTGTTTTCTTCCTTTAGCCACATGTCCAACATTCTTCTCCTTTTTAATTTTTTCTTTAACATACACCGAACGCCCAGGAACTTCAAAGGCGACACCCCTTTGAATCCAATTTAAATTATATTTTAAATTCACGTTTTTCCATTTCCGTTGCGTTCCCGGGCCGTACCCGATGCTTTCCGTGGTCTCAAAGTCCGGTTCAGTGATGTGGCTATAGGATTAACATGTTATTATGTGTTATGCATGAAGAACGTATTTAAATTGCTTTTGGAAAGCATGATTTATGACTTTAAAGCATGATAATATGTGTAGAAAATATGTGTTAATTTTGCTTAGCAAAAATTAAAAAAAAATGATGAAAAACAGTGTCGGTCGCCCGGCAGGGGCAGCAAGCGCACGCCTACACACGGGTATCTGCCCGTGCGTGCGCCTGCTGTTACGCGTGCTCGCCGCGCGTTGCTGGGCGTGCGCGCGCGCGCACGGCGGTCTGGGATGGCCGGTCGACAACACTGTTTTGTGCTTTTTTTGCTATTTTTCTGGAAAATTGGATTTTCTTGATTTCTGATAATTTTATGAAATTATTAATTTTAGGATATTTTAATTTTTAATGAAATTGGATTTTTCTAAAATTATTTTATGCCTTATATTATTTTAAAAATGGGTTCCAAACAAAAAAAAATAGTTTGTACATTGGATGTATAATTGATATCCATATTTTTAATTGCATTATTGATAGGATGTTTTCTGCATTTTATTATGTTTATTATTTTAGATTTTGGATATCTATTTATAATGCTTGGCATGTTTATATTTTATATAAATGTGTTTGTGATTAGTTATTGGAGAAACAATGAGGATGATCACTAAGCCCATTGACCTATGTATGGTTTGTTTTATATTGGGTGAGGCTTGCGTGCCTCTTTGTTTTTTATTTCTCTCTATCGTTTTTAGCCTTGAAATAATAAGGCTTTCCTTCTCTCTTATAATGTGTTAGAATAGGTGACCAGAAAGCCAATAGGTTTGGCAATTTGTAACCTATTATACAACTCGATGTAAATGTAATATTATTATGTGATAAATAAAATGAGTATCTGTCACTTCTGGTGCTTACTTTGTTGCGCTCATTTCACATTTGTTAAAACGGTGTTTAACTTATATCGGAACATAGCCCACAGACCATGGATAACAACTCGTGCAGTTGGGCCATGCATTGGATGGTGGTCAGGAAACCAACTGATTAAGAGTTGGGTCTGAAATATTCCAATTCGAGGACATCGAGACAGGATATCGAGAGTCCTATTGAGACTTGGGTCAAGAGTCGTGTTCATTGGATGACTGCCGTGTTTCATCGGCGACAAGCGTGGGACGCCTACACGATCTTGATGGATTGGTCGAATGGGGTCGAGCCGACTGGACTGACTCGCGGGGATCATCATATGGAAGCCTTGGAGGCTTGGTCGGTATGATTGGTCTTCCCCGGTTCCAATAGTACAGGAGTAATCCTCAGACTTGAGGGATCATGGCAGTCACATGCACGGGATGGCTGTATCTTGGATCTGGCGAGAGGTGATCATTCTGTAAGATGATTATCATAAGCCTTGTCCAGTGCAGTCGGATTGTGTAGCGAGGACGGTGGCTTCCAAGAGGATCCGTCCCCTGTCAGTATGTGACAGAGGTATCTCCTATGCACTCGGAAACACGTTCATGTTGTTTAAAGCTGCGGCCACAGTGGTTGATCGAACAGGAAATGATTTCTTGTGTCGACGCAACAAAGCATACGTGGTCTCGAGTATTAAGCATAGATGCCTAGTCAAGGATGGGAACCGACGCCCAATTCCATACCCTAGACTAAGGCCGGGAGACGGTAGACGGAAGGATCGTACCCGTACGGAATCAGTGCCTAAATGTTCACACCAATTCACCTAGTCTCTCGTGCCATGGACCGTTGCTAGACGGCCACCCATGGTAACGGGCCCTTGTGGGACACGGACCCAAGTCTAGCTGAGGGTGAATCTAAAAGGTCACACACAAATCACCGAGGAGGTTGAGAGATCGACTTGGAGTCAATCTCGAAGGATAAATAAGTAATTGGATTACTTAAGGGAAAGTCCATTGGATGGACGGGCCGATATTGTCTCGGGCCTTCGTTTAATCGATAAATTGGATTTTCGATTAAATATGGAAAGTTGAGATGTTGAGACGTTGGATCTTTTAATTGGATTAAAAGATCAACGGGAATAATTTAAATGGACATTAAGTTGGATTTAATGTTGGGTTCGTCGTAATTGGATTACGATAAAACTCGGTCCGTTAAATTTTACCCGAGAGGAGAAATAATTCCTATTTTGGAATAGGAAGAAGTTGGACTTCTTCCCTTAATTAAACATGGCCGAGATGCTCCCTTGGAGGAATCAAAATCAGCCATGTTTCATGCTAGGTGGTATGTTGACTTATCTCTTTTGGAAAGAGACAAATCAACTCCAATCAAGCTCTTCCCTTTTGTTATGATTTGATCATACCATAAATTTTGGTAGGCTTGATTAAAGAATTGATGGTGATTGATTGGAATGAATCTAGACATCCTTGGATGAACCTAGACATATTCCAATAATCACATTAATTATGTCTATATATTAGAATATACAACACCAAGTATAAGTGATTCATTATTCATCTTTTTCTAGGAAAAAGAAGAAGAGAAAAATTGGATCTCCTCTCCCTCTCTAACTCTCGGTTTTCTCCTCCCCCTTTCACTTGTGTTCTTCACTTGGTTTTGAATCAAGAGGAAGAACAAAGTAGGTTTAAGAGAGCACAAATTCATAGTGTTCTTCTCTTAAACCGATTCCTTCTTAAACCTATTCTTTTCTAGCAAGAAGAACGTACGTTTCTTCCTGTGTGGTGTGGATCACCTTTGGAAAATCCATATGTTTGGATTTTGTGAACATTCCGGAGAAGGAACAACGCAAGTAGCCGGAAGCACACGCTATACAATCAAAGGTAACGGTTTTGTTACGCTTTGATTGATTTTATATATATATCTATGCCCTATGTGTTTAATATACATATCTAATATTTACACATCCTACATCAAACGCCCGGTTGAGCACCCAAGGGTACACCCCTTGGGATTCGTTTATTTAAATTTACACACCTTTTCTCACTTTCTCGCTTCCGCTCGCGCTCCCGGGCAGATCCGCTTGTCCTTCATAATGTACTCCCTCCAACTTCTGATTGGGGTTTCATTTCAGTTGTACTAAGTTTAGATTAGCATGTGAGGTTTTATTTATTTTTTAAAATAAATTTAAGCTTCCATGGAGATGAAGGCCCAAAAGAGGTCCATTGGACGGGGCCTACGACGGAAGGCCCAAGAACAACAAAGAGGGATTTAAGGGGCCCCATTAATGATAATGGGATGTAAAAATCGTAATAGTGTAGGTCTACCCTAGATTGACCATAGATCCACTTCGGGCTCAGTGGATCACTTAGGAACAGGCTTGTGATCATCCTAACAGGGATGTGCTAGGCTTGTTTTGCATGTGCTTATGTTTTAATGCCTTCATGTATGGTGTGTTTGGAATGCATCGTTTTACATTAAATGTATAAAACTTGAGAATGCAAACTACTAATAATGATGAGGTCTCGGTCTTAATAAACTATAACTGTTACTTGGATGGTCCAAGTCAATATTAGGCCCAAAATGGAATTAAAATCAAATGGTTTGATCATTCCAAGCCTTCCATCCATGGCAATGTACAGAGGAAGCTGCTTTCACCCATATGTGGTCTCACGAGTAGTGGCACATTGGGAATGGAAGAAAGTTCCGTTGTTGTTGTGAATGAATGGAATATACTCCTATTTCCCTGTCTCACGAGTCGTGGGGGACGAAAGTTGAGATATTCATTTGTTTGATAGATTGGGCCTAATGCTAAGTAACATAATTCGCTTGGAGTCCTTGGAATCATGTGAAGAGGCGAGGCAAAATATCTTGGGGATCTCATTAGATGAGAATGGTATAGGTTACCTCCCACAAATCATTTTTCCATGTGAATCATAAAAGCGAGGCATGGAGAATTGCATTTGTGGACTCCAAGCCCACTAGAAAATGATTTTCCGAAAACCCCACTTGAGAGTGGTGGGCCTTTTGAAGAAATAGTGGGAGGGATTTAATGACTAAAGATCAAGTCTTAACTTGAATTCAATATTATTATAATCTACTAAATTTCTGATTTACATTTTAAATGTAGATGTCTAAGAATCCACTTGCTGTAATTCTTGAGACTAATAAATTTGACGGAACAAAATATAACGATTGGCTGCGAAACCTAAGGATTGTCTCGATTTTGAAAACCAGGCTTACGTTCTGGATAAGCCTCTTCCTCAGGTCTTGCCAGAGGGGTCCTCATCAGAAGAGCGTTTGACGTTCAATGAATGGCAGGAGGACAACCGCAAGGTCCGCAGTATCATAATGGCATCCATGACTAATGAGATCCAGAAAAAGTATGATCGCTAGATGATGTCAGCTTGATAATACTTCGCAAGAAGGACGTTTATGCGGTACCGGACCGGCATATTAGATATGTTGCGACGAAGGCATTTTTCAGAGCTAAGATGACAGAAGGATCGTCTGTACACCAGTATGGAGTGATGATGCTATCCCCAATGGAGAAGCTCAAAGACCTCCAAGCTAATCTTGGAAAAAAGACGTACATCGAAGCAAAAAGTACCAGAAATTAGCTATCAGCCTTTTCAGAGTCAAGCATGAGGAAAAGGAGACACTAAGAGCCTACATACAACGTTTCAACAATGGTGTTCTGGAAGTCCCTACTGCCCACCGGGAGGTGCTGATCAGCATGCTCACCCAGGGACTCCGAGTAAGACCACTCTTCGAATCCTTGGCCAAGAAGCCTGCATCTAATTTCCATGAAGTACTAGCTCGTGTAGAGAAGTACATGAACCTCAAGGATGCTCGGCTGGTTAAGAAAGGGGACAGGCAAGGACAAGAGGAGAGACAGAGATGCCTCCTCCGCCCACAGGAGCGAGGAGCAGGTCGCTGACCTTGCCCCCAAGAGGGAGCACAGGAAGTTTTATTACAAAAAGCCCTTCTCTTCACTTATAACTCTACTACTTGCCTAATCATCATTATACTATCTAAATAAAGAGTGGTTTCCGCTCCTTTGCTATACTCTGTTGTATCAACAGGTTAATCACCTTACTAGCTCCTAGCCCACATAAGCCGCCTTGCTGGTGCACGCAGTCAATAAGCCGCCCCTGTTAGTGCACACATCTCATAAGCCGCCCTGCTGGCGTACTCTTACTGGCTTCAAGCCTTGATAAGCCACCCTGCAAAAGAATCGGTACGGCCCGGGAACGCGGCGGAAGCGTAAAATAAAAGAAATTTAAAACAATTTTAAAGGGGTGTTCCCTTTGAATTCCCGGGCGTTCGGTTTATTCAAAAGCATAATAACATACATAAAAATATGCTTGAACATGTGGCTAGAGGAGGAAACAAAAAAGGTACAATAATTTAAATAGAAACATACCTTTTTCGTTTCACATGTACAACGGCAACAAGCTTTGATTCTCTTTTCGTTCCTTTTCCATTCACCTTAGGATTCAAATTAGAACCCCTCTAATTTGTCCACACCACAGCAATGGAAGAAAATCTACATCTACTGCTACGTAGAAGCTAGATCAAGGAAGAAATGAAAAACGTATTACACTATTGATTAGTGTATACGTATTTCTCATGTTCTCATCTTGAATCTAATTCAAAGAGAACTCAAAAGAAGGAGAAACAAAATGCAGGAAATTTCGTGGCTTGTGTGCTAGGGAGTGCAAGTTAGGGAGATGAAAAGTGTATACATGTGTTGTGTAGTTGTAGGTAGTTTCCAAAACCACCTACACACTAATGCACAACTTCTGCTCAACCTCCAACCATGTTAGCACAATATGTGGACCACCTAGCCATTATGGCAAGCCACATCATTGCTTACATGGAGCCACATCATTGCTTACATGGAGGACTTTCAACTCCTCTTAAACTTGCATCAAACCTTTGAGCTTTGATTTCAAGTCATGGACCAGTTTTGACCGGTCTTGATTTAATCCAATTAAATCAAGAGATCCATGGATTTCAAATTAGTCCAATTAATTTTAAACCTTATTGAAATCCAAAAGTTTATTTAATCCAATCAAATAAACATAAATTCAAAAACTAATTAATTGATCTTATCAATTAATTAAACAAAACCCAATAAATTAATCCAATTAATTTAAAGGTATTAAGCCCAAAATTAATTAATCCAATTAATTAATTCTTGGGCCATCCATCCAATGAATTTTTTCAGTAAATGATCCAATCATTTATATTCTCCTTGAATTAATTTAATCCAATTAAATTAATTCACTTCTTCTAGAATTAATTCCAAATTAATTCCACTACTTCCATGGTGATTTGTGTGTGACTCTTTAGGTTCACCTCAGCTAGACTTGAGCTTGTGTCCAAATTGATTAATTAAATCCAATTTAATTAATTATTTTTTATTAACCATTAATCAGAACTACCCGTTACCATGGGTGGCCATCTAGCAACGGTCCATGGCACTAGAGACTAGGTGAATGTTGGCGTGAACATTTAGGCTCCGAATTCCATACAAGTACAATCCTTCCGTCGATCATCTCCCGGTCTTAGTCTAGGGCATGAAATTGGGTGTCGGTTCTCATCCTAGACTAGGCAACTATGCTACAAACTCGAGACGCGTTTACTCTATTGATCGACCAAGGAAACCATTCCCTACTCGACCAATCGCTACGGTCGTAGACTTAATGAGTCGAAACCATCTCAGAGCGCATAAGAGACATAGCTGTCAAATACTGATAGGGGACAGATTCTCTCTTGGAATCCACCGTCTTCACTACATACTCCGACTGCACTGGACAAGGCTTATAATGAACATATCGAAGACACGGTCACCTCTCGCCAGATCCAAGATACAGCCTTCATACGCATGCGACTGCTATGATTCCTCAAGTCCGATGACTAATCCTGTACTATTGGAACCGGAAATTCCAGTCATACCGACCAATCCTCCAAGGCTTCCATATGACGATTCCCGCGAGTCAGTTCAATCAGTCTTGCCAACTAACCCACTAAAATTGCATAGACGACCTACGTCTGGCACCGATGAAACTCGACACTCACCCAGTGAATGCAATACTTAGTGCAAGTCTCTATAGGGCACTCGAGGCCCAATCTCGAGGTCCTCGACTTGGAACGTTTCAAAGCGACTCTCAGGGAGTTGGTTTCATAGCCGCCAATCTATGCGCAGCTCAACTCAATGGATTTAACCAATCAGTCTGTGGGCATTTATTGTGTCATTGAAACGGCATTCAATGTAAGAAGTAAGCACAACAAACACATTTTGTCAGTGATGAATACTTACTTTATCCATCAGTATAATATTAGATTGATAAAGATCGACGAATAGTTTCCACAACAGTCAATCTAATTGACTTCTGGTCACCTATTCTAACACCCTGCCGGCACACTCTTACTAGCTTCGAGCCATGATAATCTGCCTTGTTGGTGCAACCCTATTGGCTTCAAGAGCCCTAATAAGCTGCTCCTAAAAGGGCACATCCTTGCTTATTTCACATACTGAAAGTCTTAAAAAAAATTTCACCTTCAACAGGCATACTTATCTAGCTATGATAGCTTATACATAATGGCATGCATATGCTCCATAACTACTTGGATCTTGTTTCTATTTTCTATTTCTAGCACTTGCTTACTACCTATTGCAGCAAGTCTTGCTTTGTTCCTATTGATTTAGTTGCTAGCAAGGGATCTAAAAGCTAAACCAACACATACCCTGCTGACAACAGGAGGCTGCTGACCAACCCGCTCCACCAGTAGGGGGATTATACATAAAAAAAGCCATTGGCGTTGGTCTGCTACCTTGCTGCAGCAGGTGTTTTCCTACTTAAGCTGGAAACCTTCTAACAGGTTATATCATTCTTGCACCTGCATGTATTCCTCATATAAGATATCTTTTTCTGATAACTTGGTTTGTGTCAAACCTTTTCTTACGACAAGCAGTACGAATGGGAGCTTGCTCAAGTTCATGTTTACCATAAGGCTTAAAAAGCCTCGTCCTTCCATTACTTACTTGCAGGAGAGCACTTTATTCTAGCCATTCTAAACCCATACCTGTTGATGAGTTGGGACATTCCCAGCAAACTACTATACTAACATGTAGGAAAGCAGAAACATAGCAATAAGCAAATTCAAAATGCACAAACGACTTCTGCAGGAAAGCAAAAATATTCATAAAAGCAATGAGGGAGAGAAGCAGAATCCTTAGCATCAAAGTGACATCAACCCAAAGAAAAAATATCCAAAGCCTACACCCGGGCACTTGCAAACCTCACGCAGGAGGTACCAAATATTCAGCAGAAATGTTTATTGTTCTTCTCGCAAAATGGGGAACAAATTCAGTTACCAGTAGGGGAGACACATGTCCTTCACCAGCTGCAACAGGAGGCTCAGAACTCAAGGGGGTTGTATCCTCTGCCACTTGCCCAGTAAGGTCCAGAGACATGAGATCATCCTCAGTAGGAGATACAAGTGGAAACTTGCTCAGTGTTTTCACTAACCAGGAGTACTTACAAGTTTACTACTATTGTAAACTATCTCACATGAATAAAAGCAAGTCTGCTTCCCCTCTTGTGTTATTTGCAGGCTCAGTTCTCAGCTCCTGCCTCACTCTAATAAGCCATATGTTGGCATACGCTCCTAATAAGTCATCCCCAACTGGCATGGGCACTTACGTAAGATGCCACTAGCCGGCGCATGCTTCTACTAAGTTGCCCCTAGATGGCGCACGCTTCTACATAATTCGTCCCTCGCTGGCGCACGTTCCTAATAAGTCGCCTTTGGCTGGTGCACGCACTTCGTAAGTTGCCCCCAACTGGTACACGCAGTTACATCTGCAACCACTGGTCGTCGCACGCATACAATTCAGCCACCACCAACTGACACACTCACTCTAGCTTTCAGCTGCCTTCTATTGGCACATATATTTCAACATAATGCTTATTAAGCCTGCTTACGCTAACTTACTACTTGATTTCTATCCTTACTCATTTACTACAAGATGTATTCTCTTTTACTAAATCACATATTTCTTGTTGATAACAGAAATAGCAGGATCTGTCCTGCTGACGCACATCAGGATTGGAGCAGCACAGGAGGACTTCTCGTGCTGGCACGCCCAGGTATATAGCTCTTGTGCTAACATTTCTAGGACTGATTATTTCAACTCCACCAGTTCGACAGCAAGTCTCACACTACTGGAGTAGGGGGAAGTGATGATACCCCCTCAAAATCCACAGGGCCAACACAAGAACTAGGAGTAGGCCTCTAACCGAGGCAGCCCAGCAGGCCGAGGCCATCAAGCCCAAAATAGTACGTCTTTTTATGCAAAGCCCAATTTTTATGCAGTAACCTGGCAGGCCCACGAAAAAGGCCCGTACAATAAGCCTAGTCATCAAACAACTCGGATTCCACATCACACAGCTGGCCAACACATGGAGCCACGTCATACTGAAAAATCTCATCCAAATTCTCAGTAGATTGGCCAGAATCCAGGTCTTCCTCAACAAGTAACTGCATTTTCGGGAAATATGGCAGATGTGGCAAGATTGACTCAAATGACTATATCTTCACCAATTCAACTTCGATTCTCACACAGTTTGTTGAGTTGAGAATCTGAATTCCCAAGGTTTCCAAAGGTATAATTTCTCCAAAATTGGGTTCAACGCCAGCTATAAAAAGGCACATGATGCAGTCATTTGGAACACGACACAAGTTACAACTTACAACTTTCAAGTAACATCTACACTCTCTTGACACTCACTTGGCACATGATTTTCTCTCAAATTTTCAGCTATTTACTAGCACTTTTTACATGAATTATCATTAAAGAACATCGCTTTACCATTACTCTCACTTGTTTCAAGTTTTCCCATTATTTTATTCACTCGAACATTACTGACTTAAGCATCGGAGTGCCAACTCCTCTCTGCAGGTTAGTCTCCCCCAACAATCTTGGGACTTTCGTGAAGATCCCTCGATATTTTTTGGTGTTGTTGGATCCCGGTACGCATCACATGATTTGATGACAAACATCCAAAAGAATGGAACAAATCCCACTTTTCCACCTATCCCAAATGTAATATTCTGTTAAATAATGAATGTGATACATTCTAGAAGCAATGGGCAAACCAATATTGTCAATGCCTGAATGGCTAATGAAATATTTAATGAAAAGATTGCAAGTGAACAGAGACAGAGCTTTGAAAAGATGGTAAGGACATTGTGTCCTACAAGTCAAAAGATCATTGACAGGAACATTGAAAAGGTTGGTGATTGCATATCTATTAAGTCTAATGATAAGCATTATTAAATCTTTTATTTTGATGGGACACAATATAGTGTTGACCTTGAGAATGGGACATGTGGTTGTAGAAAATGATCTTTTAGTGAGATAGCTTGCATACATGCTGTGAGTGCCATTTTCTCAAGGAGAGGATATAGAAAAATACACACACCAATGTTACAGGGTGCAAGCATATTTGAAGGCCTATCAGCATGACATAATGCCAATCAATGGTAGGGAAGAGTAGAAGAAGAGTGCATTCAATCCACCATTGCCACTAAATGCTGTGAAGAGAGTGGGTAGGCCTCCCAAATCAAGAAGACTTGAACCTGATGAGCCAGTGCTAAAGGAGGAAAGAAGAAGTGGTCCAATCATGAAGGAAGGTGCATCCAAAATCAAAAGGCAACAAACAACATTGAAGTGTGGCAAATGTGGTATCCGAGGTCACAATGCTAGGGGTTGTCCTAGCAAAACTATGTCGAACTATCATATCCCAGATGCCTCTAGTCAAGTCCCTCCAAATGATCCACCACAGAAACTGCATGTATAATTATCTATTTTTCTTGTGTTTGGAAAACTGAATAACTACTTATCTATTTTTCTTGTTCTTGGAAATTTAGAAGAAAAGGTAAGGCAGCTATTCAAGAACCCGAGATGAAAATCCACAAGAGAACAAGAAGTGTAAGAACTCAATTTTTTTCCCTGTTTTTCTTGCTCTCTTTGCTACTTCTAATGACTGAGTTTTATGTATATAGGGCCATGTCCCAGCCGCATCCCCTTTGATTAGAAAATTGAAGAACAAAAGGCCTCCAAAGTAAGCTGCAAGTGCACCTACTATGTTTGCACCAATTCCAACAGTGCCAAAAGGGAGTCAAACTTAAGGAGCCAGCTCCTTTGTCGATGTTGAAACAGGTGGAAGATCAACAAATGAGCAAGAAAGTTCAAGATCGATCCCTTCCATTGTTAAAGGATGAAAAAGATTTGTCGCTATGGCAAATCTTTCAAATGTTGTTCATCGGATTAACAAGGGGAAGAAGAAGATGTAAAACACTAGTTTTTGCAGTAGGAAATGTTCTTTTGGCGTATGCTAGGAGATGTAAAGAAGATGTAAAGCACTAGTTTTTTAGCTCTAGTGTTGGCAGTAAGAAGCTCAAACAATATGCCACATTTAATTGCTCTTTTGGGACATGTCTGTTTTGAACCAATGCAAGGAATCTACTATTTTCTTTTTTGTCAATTGTTGGTGTATTTATTTTCAATTGGTGCATGCTATGTGTTTTATTTATGTTCTGTTGGTGCATTTATTTTCTGTCAATACAAATATGGGTGATAAGGCTCAATTTGGTACATTTATATACTCAAAGCAGTACACAAAACAGTACACGAATCCTCTTCATTTGACAAACAACAAAACAACACCAATCTATCTACATTTCCTACCCAAAGCAGTACATAAACAACAAAACAACAAAAAAAAAAAAAAAAATAGCAACAAATTTCTATTTCCGCAAATCCTCTTGATTTTAGCATAGTCCTCCTCAACCTTCTCCAATTCTTCAATCTTGGCTTCGTACTAAGAATATTTTGCTAATAATTCAGGGATCACAATCTTTGCCTGTGCATAAATTGGTGGATCTTTCCAAACAAAAAGTTCACACCCTTCTCTCTACACAAACCCTCGAAAAGGGCAAAATTTTCAGAAATTTTTTTCATGAAACCCGAGAGAGAAATTAGAGGGAAAAAATTGAGAGAATTACCTTGTAATCTTTGCAAGAATGAAACCTCCTTCCTGGCTTCTTAATAGTCCAAGAAGTCCTCACCATTGCTCTCTTCTCACAGTAATAGAAAAGTGGTCCTTCCATGGCTGACATGTTGGAGACGGGTAGGAGGAACAAGGAAAACAATACGAGGAATAAATCCCATTTCCCCCTTTTTATTAGTTGGGAAATGACTTTGGAGGAAAAAACTAGAATTCTTTCCTCCAAAAATGTCCAAGTCAAATACCATGTCATACATTATTGCGACATGGAACTAAAACCCCAAATTTATATAGCATGTGCCCTGCCCATGCTATTACAGGCCACAATTGCCAAATTCGTACGCCGAAGGATGACATTTACGCATTTCTGTAAATTAATGGCTTTAAATTGATAAACATGAAAGTTAGAGGACTAAAATTAATCAGTGGCAAAATTAAGGATCAAAAATCATACTTTTATATATAATATAGATATAAATATTATTTTTTACAAAAATCATTCAAAATAACTAATAACATTTAGAAACAAAATTATGCATCTTGTTTTTATAATTAAAATATTATAGTAGATCATACGAAATTGATTTTGTGGAGGATTCATATATAAATATGTATTATAATTTATTTCTTGATAATAGTTATCGCTTATAGATATTTTATAAAAATGAACGTTTCAGTAGTTAATCTTATATTATGAGTCTAAAATTATTTTTTACATTTTCTTGTTCAAAAAAAAAATTATTTTTTACATTTTCATACTTTTACCTTTTAGCAAATTATAAAGACAAAAATTTACATTTAACGGAAGTTTTTATATATTTCTCTTTAGAATACAATGTTGTAAATTCTATTTAGTAAGAATACTAAAGATAAAATGTCGGAGGGAAAATTCAAAAGAATATCCCAAGAAATAAGTCCAAAATAAATAAAATAAAGATGGGTCATTTTGTATATTACAAGGATATTTTAGTCAAATTTAAAATAGGTCAAATACACTTTAAACCACGCCAATTCACATTGAATGCGAGGGTATTCCAATTTCGTTAGTCTATACTATATATAAAAAGTGTGAATTTTTTATGTGTTTGTTTTCCATTGTAAAAAAATATTCATGTCCTTACTTAAGTTATTTTTTAATAATAAATAAACATTAACTATAAAAGAATAAAATTCTATCAATAGAAAACTATTTAAGAGTTCTAATATCTCTAAACTACTTGGACAATATAAATATATCTTACTAAAAAAAATAGGCCGGCAATAATATGTCTGCGATTAATTTGTTAGAAGATGTTTTTAAATACTTTAAAATTATTATTTTACTAGGGTAAAATATAATTTAAAATGAATAGTTTCGAAATAATGCATAGAATATTAAACTTTAAAAACTATATCTATATATATATATATGAAAGAATAAAGGGAAAAATGCAATTTTGGTCCACTAATATAGGGGCAGTGGCACTTTTGGTCCAGGGCCTTTCGAGAATAGCAATTCAGGACAATATTTTTGAAAAAAGTGGCAATTTTAATCCACGGGGCCCTAATTTCGCCGGATTTAGTTATGTGATTGGCACGTATGCTGAATAAATTGGGAAATTTTTAGATTCCGACAGCAATTGCTGACGTGGATTCACTGAGACGTCCATCATTGTCGGATTCACATGACTAAATCCGAAAATATAAGGGCTCTGTGGACTAAAATTGCCACTTTTTCAAAAATATTATCCTGAATTGCTATTCTCAAAACGCCATGAACCAAAAGTGACATCAATCGTATATTAGTGGACCAAAATTGTATTTTTCCCAAGAATAAATATCAAGAAGTTTTTAAAAAACATTATTAATCTTATTAAATTAGAAATGCTTTCGAAAAATTTAACATGGGTGACTTAATTCTTACTAATTGATTTTATTTTAATCTTAGTAGTATTGTTTTGAGATTGTACTTTCATGTACTTTTGACTTTTACTATATTACTAGAGATAAACTGATACTGTAAGTCCAACTTATGATTAAAATATAATAATGAGAATTCTTGAGTGTTTATTCATATTGTGAAAAAATATTTGTATCCTTTTTGTGATACTCTTTTAATAATAAATATAATAGGGATAATTACATTTACACCCTGTGATTTATGGTTTGTTTACACAAACCAACCCTGGCTTTAGCATTATTACAGAAATTACCCCTAACAACCAAAAGATAGGGGTACTTGTGTAATGATATTGACGTTTTTGGGGGTGTATGTGTAATTTTTTAAAATCAAGGGTGGCTTGTGTAAGTAATTTTAACGTTTCTGACGTGGTGTATTTATAATTATCCAAAAGATTAGAGTGACCTTTATAAACAATAGATTAGGGGGTGTAAATATAATTATCCCTAAATTAGAATTAGGTATAAGAACAAATTCTAGCAAATCATAAAAATATTTGGTATTCTAATTTGTATAAATTACTTAAAGAATAAATAATATATTCTAAAACATAAATAGGCAAATAAATATTAACGTTAATTTGCCAGGAAAGATTTTAAATTATTTTTTAAAAAAAAGTTGAGTTACCTGGACAATGTAAAATTTAAAAATAAATAGCATATGAGTAAAATATAAATATATACTAATCCAAACTTTAAAACAAAAAAAAAATTACAAAGAATAAATATTAGTATATAAATTCTCAATTTTATTATAGAAGTTCGTTGAAAAATTTAAAATGAGTGACTTCGGACTAATTGATTTTATTTCAATATTAATATTGGATAATTCTCTTTAGATTGTATTTTTACTCTTTTTTTCCCCATAATATAATGGAGGTAAAATGATACTAATAAGTGCAATTTAGGTTTAAATTGCAATAACGATATATGCTATTTAAAAAAAATGTAATAATTTGATCAAAGTAGATAAAGTACTATGAGAACGTACTAAAGAATATGAAATATAAATATGAAATTTCTAACCAAAATACAATGTAAACACCCACGCGAAAGAAATAATACTGGTATAAGAATGCCTAAAAACTAATGAGTTGAAGAAGAGTGTACATAGCACAATTTATCAAAAGTAGTAAATACAATTAACATAATTAAAGGCTCTCATAATTTACAAAAGTAAAATTAAGTATTAAAAATAAAAAATATTGGCTAATAAAAGCACTAATTTTTATATATTAAGTTGAATTGCGTATGAAAAATTAGTTATCCAGTGGATCTCTTATCATTTAATTTTTTAATATTAGATAATATTGTATGCACATAAAAGATTAAACTTTAAAAAATATAAAATGCTATTGAATAAGAAATAGATAATACCAATTAAATTTATTTGAATTAATAGATCAAGAAATCACACTAAAAATATGAAGTTAAAAATATAAAATAATAACATTTTAGGCAATAATATTTCAAATTTAGAAGTTAATGAAGAATGTAAATAATATTTTGACAAACTTTAAAAATTGATAGTAAAATATAGATTAAATTTTACAAAAAAAAAAGTTAATAAAAGATTAGTTTAATATCATTACACATCAATAAATTTAAGAAAAAAAATTCAGTATATGTTAGTAAAATAAAAATATAACATTTTACAAAAAAAATATAACAAACACAAAATAAACTTAAAAAAATAGCAAATAGACATTAAAACAACGCTACTAATAAAATATGATCAATTTTACTAAATTAGAATCTTTTATAAAAAAAAATTCAAAAATAAGGGACTTTGTTAATTTTATTTTAATATTGAATCTTTTATATATTATATTTTACTTTTGCCTTTATTTGTTCCAGTACAAAATCATTAAGCATAATAATTATTAAATAAAAAATGCAAAAATTCCTTTTTAAGGAACAAATCTTTTATTTAATATTAGCAGTTAAATTTAGAAGTGAGTTACAAATAACAAATTAAATTGTCTCCTCATCAATTAAAATAACTATTATCAATATTTTTGAAAATATAATTATATAGTAATGATAATAATACTAAAATAAATAAAATTATGAGTTTAATATCTTTTGTAACCAATAAATTATATATTCACCTCTAAAAATATATTTCTATACGTGCATCGCACGTGATACTTCCTAGTTTATAACAAAAGTGGGAATTTCACATAAGATTAATGAAAACAAGGGATTCGCCTATTTTCTTAGGGATAATTACACTATCCTCCTTGAGGTTAGGTGTAACTATACGTAGATTCACTGTAGTTTGAAAATTGTATTTAGTATCCCCGAAAATTTATTTTCGTCTAATAAATAAGTCCCTCTCTTAGTCAAAGTTCACCGAATTTATTAATATTAAGAAAAAAAAAACTGAGCAAAAATCCACATCTAACCCTGATTGATTTATTACTGACTTATTGCAGATCAAACAAATATTTTATAATCAAACTACTCTTATACATTTTCACACATTAATGCATATGAGAAAGTATATTTCCATCCTTATAAGAGTAGCTTAATTAAAAAAAGATTTGTATAACTTATAATAAACCAAAGATAAATATCAATTTTCATTTAATTTTTATATTAATATCAACAAATTCGATAACTTTTGACTAACAAAAAAAACTTATTTATTTCATAGAAGTAAATCTTAAAGATACTAAATATAACTTTTCAAAAAAAAAAATTATATGTAATTACAACAACCCAGCCTCTCTGTAATCCCATTTTTTTAGCACATGCAAGATTTTCAGCATTTTCACCGAAAATGCAATTTAGCCCTTTGGGTTCATAAAAAAATATAGGAGAAAAACGATAGCATGCGCGATGAAAGAAAGAAACAAATAGAAATATCCCATGTCCCAAGGCACTTTCCTTTAATGAAATAATAAACCAACCAAAGTGAAAAAGCAAAAAGCACAAAGTACATAAATATAAAAACAATACAATCCAAACCATATAAAGATGAAAATAGCTTCCTTCTACCCATAAAAGATTTAAAGGAAGCAAAAACGATAATCTAATGAACATTGCATTGCAAAGAATTTTTCTTTTTCCCTAAAACGGGAGAATCCCATGTCATTTCAAACCTCACCATTGAAATTTACACTAATGTTACAACAACACCATCATCCTAAATCAAGATTAACTCAAACTACAGGAATCCATAAATAACAACCAAAAGAAAATGACCATAAACCCCACTAATTACCACTAAGCTATCTCTCTTCTTCGAATCAAGCTCCTACGGGCGCAGCCACCGCAGGCTTCACTTTAGGAGGCCTGCCACGCCCGCGGGGCGCACCTCCGGCGGCGGTAGACGGAGGTGGAGCCGCATCCACACCTGCCGTAGCAACCTTCGGCGGCCGCCCACGTTTCTTTCCAGAAACAGTTGCAGTTGTACTTGTGGCCTTGGGTTTAGGCGGGGGAGGAGGAGCCGTTGGATCGCGGGACTTCGGAGGGCGGCCGCGGGGACGTGGGGCCGGCGAAACGGTGCCTGGCGGAAGTGGGGATTTGGGCTTGGGCGGGCGTCCGCGTCCGCGGCGTGGCGGGGCATTTGGGTCGGGTTTGAGGTAGTTGTTCTTGATGAAAAGGAGCTGGCCTGCAGATTTCATTTTGTTGAGATGGTGAGTGAGGAGTGTGGAGTGAGCGGGAGGGAGATTTCCGTAGGTGGCTTCGATGTGCTTTGAGATTGAAGATTTATTCGAGCCGTTATCCTCGTTTAATGCTTCAATTGCAGATAAAATCATCTGCAGAATATTATAATTTCGAACTGAATGTCAGTTGTTTGGAAAATTTCAAAAACGGAGAAAAATTCACCACACAAAACACAATTTGTGATGCTGGAAACCATAGAAACAAGGCAAAAACGTCATGGAAAGTATTAAATTACCAAAACTCATGCGACTTTCAATTTAATTTTCAAGAAGATGCAGGTTATCATTATAGAAACTTGAGCTCACAAGACAAAATAACCACCCTTGAGCAGAAACAACAATTCCAAGGAAGCCCAGAAAATTACGTGACTGAAAAGATCAGTTGCGGAAAACAAAAAAGAGAAAGAAAGAGATAAATTCTGTCTACCTCTGGATACTGAGGCAAAGTGCCGGGAGGCACAGGCGGCGCCGGCGCCGGCGCCGGAATATGATTAGCTTGCACTTCTTCGCTCGCCATGCCACAAACAAAGTAAATCTTGGGAGAGAAAGATGGGAATTAAGAGCAGTGGAGCTACAGTAGGAGCAGAGGAAGATTTGGATGGACAAAATTGAGAGAGGGGAAGGGATATAAAAGGGTTCAACAGATCGGAGCTGGTTGGAGAAATGGAAAAAAAATTAAATAAACAAAAAGAAAAGAAGAGAGGTTGGAGTGTTTATGGGACTGCATCTGCGGCTGGGGGTTCTTCTTTTCGTTGTGATCCAACGGTGGATCATGTCTCTAAGAAGTTTCACATGGATCGGTGACGTGGCTGTGCTATTCCTTTATCTTATTTCAAAATTGTTCCAATTTGAAAATATATGTATGTTGGGTTTGTATAACCTGCTCATCAGCTCATCCACTTCAACTTATTTCACGTGCGTGTCGTAAGGTTATTGGATAGAGATAAAATTTAAGACTTGTGTGTGAGATTAGTGAATGGGTGTAGGTGGAGTCGAGAACATGGAAACAAATGCTCTGCCATGCGAGTGAGGGAAGTGGGGTCCCCTGTGAGAAAGATAAAAATGAGCTGGTAATATGAGAAGCACGTACAATTGATGTTTTTGAAGCGTCTGTCTTATTTCATTTATGTTTCGGTAAACTCGGTGGTATAAATATAATTTAAATTCATAGATTTTATATTTATTTACTTAGATACGATGGCACATAATCATCACGCATAAGTAATATTTTTATTTTATTTAATTCATTAATTATCATATATTTTATTCAAATTAAATTAAAAATTATCATTTTGTACAATATATGTCATATTCATAATGATGATTAATATACATGTAAAACAAATATTATTATGTTATTTCAATTTTAATTAACAAAAAACTCAAAAAAAAAAGGGGGTAAATTTATTTGTTGAGTACATGTAATTGCATATAATTAATTTTTTAAAGGACCTGAATGAGTAATTAATTTAACATGAGTTCGAAAGTTGAAGGAACTGGTATTATAATAATTTGGTACAGTCATATCAAAACTACCACTTTCGATCTAAAATTCACTTTCCTTTATAAAGTATTAGTCGACATGGCACGCTGTCTGTCTCTACATGCGTATAATAAATAATGTGTCACGTTTTAAAATATATTATAAATAAAAATATATATATATAAACCAACACATCACATTTTTCAAAAAAAAAAAGAAGAAAGAGAAAAAAAAAAAAGAAACAAACTTAGGGATATTATTGGCATAACAAAAAATTATGTTGCGGTACAAGTAGCCGCTCTTTGTGAGTAAAAATTAAGTTTTTTTATTGTACAAATACAATAATTAGTCGATGTGGCATGTCGTCCCTGCGTGCATATAATAAATAATATTTTATTTTTTGAGATACATTATAAATAAGAAAATATATATACAAACTAACATATTACATTTCCAAAAAAAAAATCATTTTGTACAATACATGTCATATTCATAATGATGATTAATATACATGTAAAACAAATATTATTATGTTATTTCAATTTTAATTAACAAAAAACTCAAAAAAAAGGGGGTAAATTTATTTGTTGAGTACATGTAATTGCATATAATTAATTTTTTAAAGGACCTGAATGAGTAATTAATTTAACATGAGTTCGAAAGTTGAAGGAACTGGTATTATAATAATTTGGTACAGTCATGTCAAAACTACCACTTTCGGTCTAAAATTCTCTTCCATTTATAAAGTATTAGTCGACATGGCACGCTGTCTGTCTCTACATGCGTATAATAAATAATGTGTCACGTTTTAAAATATATTATAAATAAAAATATATATATATAAAACCAACACATCACATTTTTTCAAAAAAAAAAAAGAAGAAAGAGAAAAAAAAAAAGAAACAAACTTAGGGATATTATTGGCATAACAAAAAATTATGTTGCGGTACAAGTAACCGCTCTTTGTGAGTAAAAATTAAGTTTTTTTATTGTACAAATACAATAATTAGTCGATGTGGCATGTCGTCCCTGCGTGCATATAATAAATAATATTTTATTTTTTGAGATACATTATAAATAAGAAAATATATATACAAACTAACATATTACATTTCCAAAAAAAAAATCATTTTGTACAATATATGTCATATTCATAATGATGATTAATATACATGTAAAACAAATATTATTATGTTATTTCAATTTTAATTAACAAAAAACTCAAAAAAGAAAGGGGGTAAATTTATTTGTTGAGTACATGTAATTGCATATAATTAATTTTTTAAAGGACCTGAATGAGTAATTAATTTAATATGAGTTCGAAAGTTGAAGGAACTGATATTATAATAATTTGGTATAGTCATATCAAAACTATCACTTTCGGTCTAAAATTCTCTTCCCTTTATAAAGTACTAGTCGACATGGCACGTTGTCTGTCTCTACATGCGTATAATAAATAATGTTTCACGTTTTAAAATATATTATAAATAAAAATATATATATAAACCAACACATCACATTTTCCAAAAAAAAAAAAAGAAGAAAGAGGAAAAAAAAAAAACAAACTTAGGGATATTATTGGTATAACAAAAAAATTATGTTGCGGTACAAGTAACCGCTCTTTGTGAGTAAAAATTAAGTTTTTTTATTGTACAAATACAATAACTAGTCGATGTGGCATGTCGTCCTTGCGTGCATATAATAAATAATATTTTATTTTTTGAGATACATACATTATAAATAAGAAAATATATATACAAACTAACATATTACATTTCCAAAAAAAAAAGAAAAAAAAATAACCTAGAGGTATTATTGAGATAACAAAAATTGGTATCGTGATGTAAGTAACAGCTCTTCATGAGTGAAAGTAGGATTTTCTTTGTATGTAACTAGTCAACATGACACGCCATCAATGCGTGCATATTATAAATAATATTTTACATTTATATATAAATCAAACATCACATTTAATAATTAAAAAAAAGAAGAAGAAGAAGAAGAAGAAGTAGAAGAAGAAAGAAATAAATAAAAAACCAACTTAGGGTATTATTGACATAACAAAAAATTGGTGCCGCGGTGTAACTTAGCACTTTTTGTGAGTAAAATTAGGATTTTCTTTTTATATTAGTACAAATAATATTTCACACTTTATAATATATTATAAATAACAAAAAATATATATAAACCAACACATCACATTTCAAAAAAAAAAAAATAAAAAAGAAGAAGAAGAAGAAAGAAAGAAAGAAAGAAAGAAAGAGAAAAAAGAAACCAACTTAGAGGTATTATTGACATTTAAAAAAAATTAGTGTCTTAGTGTAACTCTTTGTGGTTAAAAATAAGATTTTCTTTTTTATATTAGTATAAACTAGCTGTTGTGGCACGCCGTCCCTACGTGCATATAATAAATATTCTTTTGCACTTTAAAATATATTATTATTATAAATAAAAGCAAAATATAAATCATTACATCACGGTAAAAAAATAAATAAAAAAGAAAAAAAACCAATTTATCAATTAGTGAAAGTTTTGAAGTTAAATAAGTTAGTTTTATTATCGGTTAAAGGGCATTTTTGACCTCACAAAAAATAGTGCAGCGGATTAATTAACCACTGTTTTGTGAGTGTAGAGGGGGTTTTCTTTATATAATAGTATAGATATAGATATAGATTAGTATAGAAGATACTATATGGCTTCATCTGGTTCAAGTGTTAGGATTGGACATGGTAGAAATGAGTGAGATGAAAAATGAAACAGTAATAAATCCCACTACTCATTATATGTTGTTTGGTTTGATGTACTATAATGTGTGATATCCCATGTAGTAATACAATCTGGTGTTTGTTTAAAAGGGTTCTAAAGTATGATTTAATGTAAAAGACAATAAACGATATCATTTTTTAAATTATTTTTATTTTAACATTGTAATTAGCGGTTGAATAAAATTCCAATTTCACATAAAAAAAATTATTGTAGTTTGTGAATAATTACATAAAATTAAAAAAAAAAACTCTCAATAAATATAATTTTTAAAGTAAAATGCTTATGGAATATTTCTTTTCATATTCATATATGGCAGAAGTTCAAAATAAACATTCAATTAAGAAAAAGGGAGAGAGGGGGGATGAAAATTCGACTTTTTAAAATTTAATAACTAATCAAACTTAAATATTTTTCAAAAGTTCAAAAATGAAGTAATGCTTTCTTTATTATATTTTATTATTAAATTATTATAAAAGAAGAGACAAATAGACATTGGATGCGTGTTTTCAAGAAAAATGCATATTGCCATGGGAAAAAAATCCGTCTGCAGTAGCGAGATCTATCAAAACGTTGCCCAGAGAATTATTGATTGATATCGGCGAGAGCTGCAGCAAATTCCACTCTGGGTATATTTAGTATGAAATTGACGCAAGTGTATATTTATGTATTATTACGAGATAGAATTATTGGTTGAGAATTCTACGTACGCAGTGTTTGTTTTGATTTTGTTATGTAGCTGAATAGTCTTTAGTGCTGTAGTGTTGTTTGCGTGGATTGTGTCTGCATATATTGTGAAGGCGGAAGAGCGAAAACTGTGTTTCAAAACATAATGTAAATCGCATATAATGAAGATTCGATCCAACGAGTGTGCCCTTAGATACTCCTAAGCATTAGATGTAGAATGTATAGATTATAGATATATAAAAGAATAAGAAAAATCTAAACACATAGATCATATAGAAAACGAAACGAGAATAACATGAACTAAATAGTATATTACCCTTGTAGTTTTCCTCTTGTCGAACACGTACGTGCTTTGCTCCTCTATTCGAACTTCAATCGTGCTCACGGAAGGTTTCAACAAAGAAAATCCTCCAAAGATATCCACAGGACATCGAGAGAGAGCTTGGATTTCTTTCTAGAAGAAATCAAGTCCTTTCAGAAGATAAAGACCAAAAGGAATAACAATATCAATTAGTGTATCTTTTTATCTAGCTTTGTTCTTCAATTGATCCTAGATCAATGAAGAAGCAAAGAGGGATGAGAGGGGAGAGAAAGGGCCGGCCGAATCCTCCTAGAGGAAGAGAGCAAGTATTTTCTTGAATGCTAGAAAATGAATAATGAGGATGCTTGATAGGTTAGGTTATGTATACACACACATATATATATATATATATACATAATTAATGGAACTATGAAATGTGTCTAGATACCTCTAAGACATGTCTAGGTTCATTTTCAATCATCCGCCAACTAAGCATCTATTCACAAGGTATGATTAAATCATAACAAGTGAGGAAACCGTAAGCAAGGTTGACTTGTTCCATCCTAAAAAGGAACAAATCCTTCTTCCAAATAAGCCCTTGACCAACTTTTATGTTCTTTTTAAGAGCTAAAAATTGGCCACCTCGTTATGGGGAGCCCAATAGATTATTGGACCATCCATCTAATGGACTATCCCATGAATAAATAATCGAATTACTTATTATCTTTTGGAATTAACTCTAAGTTAATTCCCTCACCTCCTCGGTGATTTGAGTATGACTCTATAGGTTCACCCTCAACTAAACTTGGGCTCGTGTCCAACAAAAGTCCATCACCATGGGTGACCATCTAGCAATGGTTCACAGTACTAGAGACTAGGTAAATGCTGGCATGAACATTTAGGCTCCCGATTGCCATATGGGTACGCTCCTTCCATTTACCGTCTTCCTGCCTTAGCCTAAGCATGGAATTGGGTGTCTCTCCTCATCCTTGACTAGGTTGCTGTACTTGACGCTCAAGGCTGCATTCGCTACATTGCATCAATGTAGGAAACCATTTGCTACTCACTGTGGCCACAATTTCAAAGAGCATGAACGAGTCTCGGAGTGCATAGGAGATACCGCTGTCACATACTGAAACACATCGTCCTTGTTACACACTCCGACTGTACTAGACAAGGCTTATGATTAACATTTTTGACACATGAACACCTCTTGTCAGATCCAAGACACAACATTGTGAATACGTGGCTGCCATGGTTCCTCAAGTTCGAGGACTATTCCCGTACTATCGGGGTCGGGAAACTCCAGTCGTACCTACCAAGCCTCAAGAGCGTTCATATGATGATTCCCCGTAAGTTAGTTTAGTTTGCATACTCCCGGTCGACCAACCCACTAAGATCGTATAGATGTCCAACGTCTTTAAATGAATACGATACGAAGTGCAAGTCTTAGTAGGATACTCGATCCCCTATCTTGAGGTACTCGACTTGGAACATTTTAGACCCAACCTTTTATCAGTTGGTTTCATAACCACCTTCCAATGTGTGGTCGAACTGCATAGGTGTTAGAATAGGTGACCAAAAAGCCAATTAGATTAGCGGTTTTGGGAACTATTAGTCAATCTTTATTAATATAATATTATCTTGATGAATAGAGTATGTATTCATCACTGGCATTGTGTTTGTTGTGCTTACTACTAACGTTGAATGGTGCTTCAACGTCACAACAAATGCCCACAGACCAATTCGATAACCCATATAGTTGGGCTGTGCATTGGATGGCGGCTATGAAACCAACTTCTGAGGGTTGGTCTGAAACATTCCAAGTCGAGGACCTAAAAATCGGGTATCGAGTGTCCTATTGAGACTTGCACTAAATATTGCATTCGCTGGGTGAGTGTCGAGTTTCATCGGCGATAGACGAAGGTCGTCTATGCAATTCGAGTGGGTTAGTTGACAAGGTGGTCCACTGACTGAACTGACTCGCGGGAATCAGCATAATGGAAACCTTGGAGGCTTGGTCGGTATGACTGGAATTCCCGGTTCTAATAGTACGGGATTAGTCCTCGGACTCGAGGAATCATGGCAGTCACGTGCATACGAAGACTGTATCTTGGATCTGGCGAGAGGTGATCATTCTGTAAGTTGGTCATTATAAGCCTTGTCCAGTGCAGTTGGAGTATGTAGCGAGGACGGTGGTGGATTCCAAGATAGGATCTGTCCCCCGTTAGTATATGACGATGATATCTCATATGCGCTCTGAGATGGTTTAGACTCTGAAAGTTATGGCCATAGCAATTGATTGAGTAGGAAAGGATTTCCTACGTTGATCGATAGAGTAAACGCATCTCGGGTATGAAGCATAGTTGCCTAGTCAAGGATGGGAACCGACGTCCAAATTTATACCCTAAACTAAGACAGGGAGATGGTCGATGGTAGGACCGTACGCGTATGGAATCGGCGCCTAAAGTTCATGCTAACATTCACCTAGTCTCTAGTACCATGGACCGTTGCTAAACAGCCACCCATGGTGACGGACTCCTATTGGACATGAGCCCAAGTCTAGCTGAGGGTGAACCTAAAGGGTCACACACAAATAACCAAGGAGGTGAAAGAGTTGACTTGGAGTCAATTTCAGAGGATAATAAGTAATTGGATTACTTATGGGATTGTCCATTGGATGGACGGACCGATATTGTATCGGGCCCTCATTTTATCGATAAATGAGATTTATCGATTAAGTAGAGAATCGAAGCTTGGATCTTTTAATTGGATTAAAAGATCAATGGGAATTATTTAATTGGACCATGAATTAAATAGGATTTGATTCTTGGTCTACTGTAATTGGATTATAATAAAATCCGGTCCGTTAAATTTTGACCCAAGAGAGGTGTTAATTCCACTGTTGGAATTAGAAGAAGTTGGACTTCTAAAAGGAGATAGCTGAAAATTACTTCTTTTGGAAGTACTGAAATTGGCCATGAAGACCTTCGATGACAAGTTGACTTATCTCTTTTGGAAAGAGACAAATCAATTCCAATCAATCCTCTTTCACTTGGTATGATTAAATCATACCATATGAAATGGTAGGCTTGATTGATGATTAATTGGGATTGATTGGAATGTATCTAGACATCATTGGATGAACCTAGACACATTCCAATAATCGCATTAATAAAGTATATATACGTGTATATACTATCATCAAAGAGAAGAGTTTTATTATTCATCTTTTTCTAGGAAAAAGATGAACACTCTCTACCCTCTCTCTCTACTCTCTAAATCCTCTTTGTTGCTTCATTGATCTAGGATCAATTGAAGAACAAAGTTGAATCAAGAAGGAACACTAATTTGATAGTGTAATCCCTTCTTCGATTTCATCCTCTAGATCCGTTGTTCACTAGCAAGAAAAACGACATCCTCCCGGTGTGGTGTGAACTACGTTAGAGGGTTTCTACGTTGGGACCTGGTGTGAATGAACATCGGGAGGAATCAACACGTGTAGCCGATCGAAATACAAAATCGAGAAAGGTATTCCAACTTACATCTATGCTCTCGGTTTCTTCTTTATTCTATAGCCACGAACGCTTGTTTATTTTATATGCTTATATTATGCGTTTATACACCGATAGCCCGGGAACGTTCAGGGGTACACTCCTTGAACGCGATTTAAATTCTTTTATTCCGCACATCTTTATCTTCACCGGGCTTCCGCCGCGTTCCCGGGCCGATCCGCTTTCCTTCAAGTGGTATCAGAGTCCGGATCGGTGTATGTGGCTATGGATTACATATTTTACATGTTCAAGTATGTTCAACATGTTTCAATCGGCTTTAAAAGCATGTATTTATTGCTTTTAATTTTCATTATTATTTGTTGAAATTTGCATGTTTAATTATGTTGATTAATCATGGATATTTGGGTGATTTTAGAAAATTGAATTTTCTGAAATCTGGGTATTTATTTCAGTTTTTTATGTGCAGAATAAATTAAAAAAAATAAAAAAATATTACAGCAGCAGCAGCAGGCTGCCTGCTGCACCGCGCGGGCGCACAAGGCAGTCGCGCGTGCGAGCGGGCACGTGGGGGGTGCTGCCGGCCGCGCACTAGATGCCCGCACGTGCTGGGCACGTGGGGGGTGCTGCCGGCCGCGCACGCTTGGCGTGCGGGCACGCTCGCGGCCGTCTGTGCGGCCGGCTGGCGCGGCCGAACGGGCTGGGCCGTTTTTTTCGCCGTTTTTCAAGAAAATTTGATTTTCTGGTATTCTGCATATTTTTTTCTGAAATATTTAATTTATGGCTGATTTAATTTTAGTTGAGAACGATTTTTCCTAAAATTAAATTGCCTAAGATTATTCTGGAAATGGTTTCCAAACAAACAAAAAAAAAAAAAAAAAAAGAAAATGTACATGGGTTGTACGAGGTTTCTAATATCCATTTTTAATTGCATTTTTAACATGTATTTTTCTGCATTTAATTATGTTGTGAAATGATATTGGATATCATTTATTTAATACATGGTTTGTATTATTTGGAACATGATTATATTGTGTATGTAATTATGTTGTGTTTTGTTAATTGGATTAACCAGGGGTGATAACGAAGCCCATTGACCTGTGTATGGTTTTAAATTCCTTTTGGGTGGGGCCTGCTTGCCTCTTATTTTGGAACTATTATCTCCCACTTTCGCCTCATGATGTTAAGGCTTGTCTTTTTTCCTTTTATTTCCCATGTATTCCATTTCTCTTGTAATGAGAGTAGTAAGGAATTTTTTGGTGAGGTTTTACATTTTATGTATAATATGGCAAGCCACGGAGAAAAAGGAGGCCCACATTGGATGGAGGCACAAGGTGAGACATCAAGGCGAAACAAGTAGAGTACAAGGTCCATTGGCATGACATTTGGTTAATTTGTTGTAATAGGAAAAAATTGCATTTTACGTCCCACAACTTACACCGTTTGTGATTTTGGTCCCATTAATTTTTGACGTAGCAATTTTAGTCCCATAAGTCCACAAACGTTGCAATTTTAGTCCCATTGATAAAATTCGTTAAAATTTTAATGTTGCAATTTTAAGTCCATAAATCACATCTAATGAAACGTTGCAATTTTAGTCCCATAAGTCCACAAACGTTGCAATTTTAATCCCATACATGTGCTCCTTTCGTTAAAATTTTAACTGATTTCGTCAATAGGACTAAAATTGCAACGTTTGTGGACTTATGGGACTAAAATTGCTACGTCAAAAATTAATGGAACCAAAATTGTAAATGGTGTAAGTTATGGACGTAAAATGCAGTTTTCCCGTTGTAATAGTGTAGGACCACCCTAGACAGACCATAGACTCACTGCGGGCTCAGTGGGTCGCATAGGTTGGGCTCGTGATCATCCAACAGGGGTATGCTAGATTTACTTGCATGCGATGTATTTACTTAAATGCTCTGTAATATTGGATATTTATGCATGCAAAATATTAATGTGATGAGGTCTCCGTCAATAATTTTGAACTCTCACTTGGTTGGACCAAGTTGAAATATTAGGCCCATGATGGACTTGGATCAAAATGGTTTTGATCTGTCCAAGCCTTCCATCCATAGCAATGTCGTGAGGAAGCTACCGCTACCCAAATGTGGTCTCACGAGTCGTGGCACATTTGGAATAGAGGAAAACTGCACCGTTGTTGTGAACAAAGAGTACACTTATTGTTTCCCTATCTCACGAGTCGTGGGAGCCGACAATTGAGGTATGATTTGGTTTATGGGTCGGGCCTAACATCGAGTGGCATGATTCGCTTGGAGTCCTCGGGATCATGTGAAGAGGTGAGGCAGAATATCTTGGGAATCTCACCGGATGAGAATGGTATTGGATACCTCCCACGAGGCTTTTTCCATGTGAATCGTAAAAGCGGGGCATGAGAATTGCGCTTGTGGATCCCAAACCCACTAGGAAATGGTTTCCCGAAACCCCATTTGAGAGTGATGGACTTTCGTAGAAATAGTGGGAGGGGTTAGTGACTAAAGGACCAAGTCTTAACTTGAACATAATATTATTATAATCTACTGAATGTTTTTCTATTTAACTGTTGATGTCTAAGAAACCACTAACCCTTATACTAGACTAATAAGTCTAATGGAACGTAATACCACGCTTTGTTGTGAAATCATAAGATAGTCTTAGATTTCAAAGAACCATACTTATGTTCTAGATAAGGTTTTTCCTCAGACCGTGCAAGAAGGATCATCGCCAAAGAACGTTTGACGTTCAAGAAGAGGCTTGATGACAAGTGAAAGGTCCGCAGCATCATACTGGCATTCATAGATAATGAGATCCAGAAGCAGTATGATAGGCTGGAGGATGTTGGCTCGATGATGCTTCGATTGCAGCAAGTCTATGCGGTCCCAGACCGGCATGTTAGATATGCTGCAACGAGGGCATTCTTCGGAGAGAAGACAATAGAAGGATCGTCGGTACAAGAGCATGGAGTGATGATGCTATCCCTTGTGGAAAAAGCTCAAAGACCTCCAAGCTGATCTCGAAAGAGTGATGTACATTACCCTGATCCTTCAGTCTCTTCTCCCCTCACTCGACCCATTTATAGTCAACTACAACATGAATGAGCTTGAGAAAGACCTTCATAACTTGATAAAATTGCTGGTCCAGTACGAGGCAATGATTGAAAAAATCTGCGACGACGGTACTAGTGAGGATGCTTCGACCTCTGAAGCGAAAGGCAAGGGTGCCGGACGCAGGAAGAGGAAAAAGGCTCAAACAACATCAGCCGCTGCCAGCACTTTGAGTGCTCCTGTTACACCGCTGGGGGGGGGGGGGTAAAGGAAAGAGGAAAAGGGTTCGGCAGTCAGAGGTTTCGAATGATGTTTGCATTAACTACGAAAAAAGGGACATTGGAAGAGGGAGTTTCCTAAAGCCCCTCTCCAATGAAGGTGATATTTGAATTGAGTATCAACACGATCACTGATCTGTTCTCTGGTACTGGATACCAGTCGTTCATAACATGTGAATGGTTCACAGGTGATGATAAGGAATAGAAAGTTAAGACAGATGATCCTAAGGTCTAGCAATGGCGAAACTATTGCTGCAAAGACTAAGGACTAGTTAGGCTTAGTAGTGATCATGTTAAGATTGTGTCTGCGGGGAATTATGTCATCTAGCAGGATCAAAGTATGTTACATTTATTGTTGGACAATTTTGGATACAATAATTTGATTAATAAAATTACTTTTATTTGACAAAGAATGGCGATTCTTATCTGCTAGGTTTGGTACATAAACACTTAACACTATCCCATAATTAAATTATGAGTACTCAAAATAAATGACTAAAATGGATTAAATCAACATGAGCTTACGGATTTTGCATCCATGGCTAGGTCAGTTTCCTTTAGTTAAGGGTGAGGAAGCTGGAAGATCCAAAGAATCTAGCAATAGATGATTTGGATTTGCTAGCTTGCAAATCTTCTCTGAGGAGGAAAAGACTAAAGAGCCATTTTGTTAGACAAAGTGGGCTTGGCGATAGTCTATTGGATTGGATCCAAAAAGACTTCTATAGATTACTGAATACACAGGATCAGAAGAGGGTTCACAAGTTTAAGAACCTTTGGTAGGTTCGGGGAATTAGACTTGGAGTGGTGAACCAAACTTGTTACCTTTCGATTAGATCGAGAGGGTGTGTATTTAGTAGGCGTGCCAATAGCCTATTGGATTGGATCCAAAACGATCCGTAAGGTTACTAAATACACAAGACTAAAAGAGGAATCACAAGTCTAAGAACCTTTGGTAGGTTCGGGATATTAGACTTGGAGTGGTGAATTAATTTGGTTACCTTTCGATTAGATCGAGAGGACGTGTGATCAGTGGGATTTCTCGAATATCCGAATGAGAATAAAATTCTCAATCAGTGAAATTCTTCTTGAAACGACCATGGTTGAATGGGTCTAATAAGGGAGAGAACAAACCCTGTTGGACTTGGTTCGCTCGGTATTTCACTGAAGTTACCTTAGCCCATCTAGACATGAACTTGAAAGTTGCTAGGTTGAGAAACATGCTCTTTCTTAAAGTCATGATCTAGTTACCATATTGGATATGGTTTGAAAAGTCTGTATCCTACAAAGTTCTTGAGTATGTGGGATGGTCTTGTTAGAATAGGTGACCAAAAAGTCAATGTGGTTGGCTGTTCTGAGAACCATTCGTCAATCTTTGAACAAGTAATATTATGTAATGAATGTAGTAAGGATTCATCATAGGCATGAGTTTGTTGCACTTACTGCTTGCATCATTTTGATGTCACAACTGTAAGCCTAGCAAAGGTGTGTGGATCGGCCCGGGAGTAGCGCGAATGCGGAAGCGCGGTATAATTAAAATTACAAGAATTTAAACATGCTATGAACAAGAAAAATAAACATGTTCAAGGGGTGTTCCCTTGAACCTCCCGGGCATTTGGTGTATTTCATGAATAATTAAATCATACAAAATTTCATGGAGGCCATAGGGTTTAAAGAAAAGGGGCGAAAACTAAACCGGAAACCTATCGATTGTCGTTTTCGTCTTCAAGCCGGTACTCGCGTTGTTTCCCGTTTTGCTCCAAGATCTCGAATGGGAGACCCTCTAATTCGTACACGTAATCTGCCCACGTATCTTGATCTTCGTGCTAGCGAAAGAACAAGTGTATATGATATTTGGAGAGGACGGATTGATCAAACGCTATTTAATTAACGAGATCAAACCTCCTATTGTTCAATTGTGTAACACAAAAGAACATAGAGGGAAAGAAGAGAGGGAGTGGCCGAGAGAGAGGGAGAGAGCCGGCGGTGGTGTGTGTATGTGTGTGTTTGGAGTTTCATCATCTTTTTCAAAAAGAACACTTAGGAATATTTATAGAGGAGGAATCCTATTCCTCTTCTAATTCCTACTCTTTGAAGACTCCTCCTTGAATAGGATTTGACCTAGTCAAATCCTAGTCAACATCTAGCTTCTTGGTCAAACCAATCCTAGCCACTGATTCCTCTCTTCAATCTCAACCATTGCTTAATTTAATGAAATATTTAAATCTCATTTAAATAATCCTACAGGCAATAAATAAATATATCAAATATAAATATTTATTCCAAGCCCATTAAATTAATTTTCAATAAATCTAATTTATTAGATAAATTCCTTTCATCTAATAAAAGGAATTAATTTCTTCCCAATAAAAGAAGGACCCGATTAAATCCAATTTAATCGTTCCATTTCTCTAAATATTTAATTCCAAATTAAATACGTCATGTGTGCGGATTGTGTGTGACTCTTTAGGTTCACCTTCAGCTAGACTTGGTTGGATTCCTAGAATCCGCCCGTCACCATGGGTGGCCGTCGAGCAACGGTCCATGGCACTAGAGACTAGGTGAATATGCGTGGGGATGAACATTTAGGCTCTACAGTACATCTATCCTTCCGTCTACGGTCCCACCACTTAGGGTCTAGGGCACGGATATGTAGGTACCCATTTTGGACCTAAGTGTCGGTCTGTCCTTTACCAAACGCCGCAAGGGAAACCTTCCCTTCTGTTCAGTTACTGTGACCACAGATTTTAGGGACGAGACACAGAGTATTGTGAGACACAACTGTGAACACCCTTGACAGGAGACAGATCCTTTCTTGGAAACTACTGTCACGTTGTACACCGTGGCTGCAGTAGATATGACTTATGACTACTCAAGTGCATTTTGGCAATCTCTCACCATACCTAATATACAGTCTCAATGTACAGGTAAACTCAGCAATTCCTCAAGTCAAAGGATTTGACCTGTACTGTTAGAACCGGGAACTCTCGTCATACCTAGCCGACCCTACTCAAGGTTCTCCGTAAGATGGTTCCCGCGAGTCACCTCAGTCAGCCGCTCTCCAGCAGACCGACCCACTAACACTGCTTAGACGACCCTCGTCACCCATCGATGAAACACGACAGCAGATGCTTAGTGCAAGTCTCAAGTGGAATCTCGGCACCCATTTTCGAGATTCCTTGACTTGGAGATTTCCAGACTGATTTGGCGGAACTGATTTCATGGACCTACCTCTAAGCGTAGTCCCAGTCCCCGAAATGTGATTTCAGTCTGTGGGCTTTGTTTGTGTAGCAAACAGTTATAAAGCAGATAAAGTGAACACAGACAAAGTATGCGCCAAATGAATTTTCACTTTATTATTCATCAAGGTTTTATTAAAACTTCGAAATTGTTCAGACATAGGTTACAATTCACCTAACAAGATTGGCTACATGGTCACCTATTCTAACAATCTCCAACTTGACCTTTAAAGCCAATCGCCCATATGCCTAATCCCCATCTTCTCAAGATGTTGCATATGAGCGCTCTGCGACATAGGCTTTGTCAGCGAATCTGTTGTGTTGTCTGCTGAGTTGACTCGGTCCATCCGAACGTCACCTCTTCCCACCATTTCTCTTAGAAGGTGGTAGCGTCTAAGAATGTGTTTGGATCGCTGATGAGATCTCGGTTCCTTTGCTTGCACTATGGCTCCGTTGTTATCACAAAAGATGACAACGGGCTCGACGATGCTAGGCACCACACCCAACTCTTGGATGTAGTTTTCTCATCCAAACCGCTTCTTTGGCAGCTTTTGAAGCTGCTATGTATTCGGCCTCAGTGGTGGAATCAACAGTGGTTGCTTGCTTGGAACTTTTCCATGCTACCACTCCTCCATTCATCCTGAATACATAATCTGATTGAGACTTGGCATCATCGTCATCTGCCTGGAAGCTAGCATCACTAAAGCCTTCCAGGATCAGTTCTCCATTGCCATAGACTATGAACATTTTCTTAGTCCTCCTTAGGTACTTAAGGATGCCCTTGACCGCATTCCAATGTGCCTCTCCTGCACAGGACTGATATCTGCTTGTTACACTTAAGGCGTAAGGATGTCAGGTCTAGTGCAGTGGACCGCATATTGGATGCTTCCTACGGCAGAAGCATAAGGAATGATTTTCATCTTTTCAAGTTCATCATCAGTCTGTGGAGACTATTTCTTAGACAACTTGATCCCATGCCTTATGGGAAGGAATCCTCATTTGGAATTGTCCATCCGAAACCTTTTCAGGACTTTCTCCATGTACGAGTTTTGGGTTAGTCCTAATATTCTCTTAGATCTGTTCTTGACAATCTGGATGCCAAGAATGTAGGAGGCTTCACCTAAATCCTTCATGGAAAACTGAGTTGATAACCATGCTTTTGTGTCACCTAGAATTCTAATGTCATTTCCCATGAGTAGAATATCATCCACATAAAGCACTAGGAACACTATAGAGCTCCAACTGACCTTGTTGTATACACAAGGGTCGGATTCATTTTTGATGAAATCATAACCCCGTATGACTTCGTCAAACCGAATGTTCCAACTTCGGGATGCTTGTTTGAGGCCATAGATGGACTTTTGGAGACGACAGACCTTCTGTTCTTCTCCGGTAACCGTGAAACCCCCCGGATGATCCATGTAGATCTCTTCCTCAACGAAACCATTGAGGAAGGCCGTTTTCACGTCCATCTGCCATATCTCATAGTCATACCACGCTGCTATGGCAAGCAAGATCCGAATGGACTTAGCCATGGTTACTGGCGAGTAGGTGTCCTCAAAATCGACCCGGGTCATTGAGTGTACCCTTTTGCTACTAGCCTAGTCTTGAAGGTTGTGACCTCTCCATCAATGCCAAGTTTGCGCTTATACACTTGTTCGTTGCTAGCACGACGTGCAAGATACGTGGGTGGATCGTGTGTCACGATTTGGAGGGTCTCAAGAACGAGATCTCGGTGCAAAACGGGGAACAACGCGAGTAGCCGTTGAAGACGAAAACGACAACGGGTAGGTCTCGTTTTACTTTTTTGTCCCTCTTTAATTTCCAACTCTATGGCCTCCATGATTTCTTTATTTGCTTTAATGATCATGAGATACACCGAACGCCCAGGAACCTCAAGGGCACACCCCTTGAGCGTGTTCTTTAAATTTAAAGCATGCTTTAATTTTTGTATATTTATTTTTATCGCGCTTCCGCATTCGCGCAATTCTCGGGACGATCCACCGATTTCTTTCATGGAATTCTTCCTGGAACGCCACAATTGAACGACGTCTCTGATAAAGGAGGAATCGAACCTTGTTGGATATGGTTCGATCGGTGTTTTCATTGAACTACCTTGGCCTATCTAGGCATGTTCTTAAGATAGTAGCCAAGTTGTAAAACATGACACTTTCTAAAGATCTTGGCCCAGATACCATATTGGATATGGCATGGCAAGCCTGTATCCTACAAAGTAATTGAGTATGTAGGATGGTCTTGCATACGTCGAGGGACTAGTGGGAGGCAAACTAGGTTTACACAGGTTTATGTGTTGCCCTAAGGAAAATTGGATTTCAGAGGATAACCGGTGTGAGGAGTAGCTCCTTGAGGAATCAAGTAGAGCGACACCTCAGTATGATATTGCAAACATCATTTGAAATCAAGTTTGCTCACTGACTATATTCCAGTTCTCCTAAGGATGACCAGAATATCCTAGATACCTGAGAGGTACAGGTTTCTTGGTCAGTCCAGTCATTGGATTATAATCCAAAAGACATAAGGAGAAGCAATGTTGGACATTGGATTGAATCAATGGCTTGGAGCCATGTAATTCGACATGGAATTCAAATTAGGTTTGAAACTCTATGTAACTGGAATATTCATTTTGATGAGTTCATGCGGGGTATGACTCGATCACTAACGAGCTTTGAGGGTCAGTGGGAGTTTAGTTGTGTTCCTAGTGTTTAACTGTGTAACGTCTTATTCATTTGGAATGAATTTAAGATGTTAGGAAACACTGAAACACGAACGTTGTGTACGCAATTCTCCATGAAAGGAATTGGATTCCTATATATAGGGTTAAGCTGTCTAAGACTCAGTCAGGGTTGGCTGATGAGGAAGCTCAGATGTTTGACATCCCCTACGTCTTTGCCGTAGGCAACATGGGTATGTTGTTTGGTGCATTGGACCTGATGTTGTGTATGCTTTGGGCGTAATGACAGATTTCGGGTGTGTACCGAGAAGGCAGTAGACTGTTGTTGAGAATAGTCTTTAATACCTGAATAAGGATTAAAGAAGTGTTCTTGATGCAAGTTCTATGGAGACTTGATTCTGGAAGGCTATAGCAATACTAGCTTCCAGGATCATGTGAATAATATCTAGTTTCAGTATAAACATATATTCAAGCTTAATGGTAAAGGTGGTGGCTTGGAAAGGTTTCAAGCGGGACACCACGACGGACCATAAAAGTTGAATGTATGGCAACTTTAGAAGGTGCTCTGGAGAGTGGTTTGGATGAAAAACCACATCAAATGGTTGGGTGTGGTGCCTAGCACGGGCTAGCCAGTAGTTACCTTGGAGGATAACAACATGGCTGTAGCGCAAGCTATAGGACCGAGATCTCATCATGAATCCAGGAAAATTCTCAAACAGTACCATCTGCTTGGAGCAGTGGTATGAAGAGGTGCGGTTGGACCGCATCATCTTGGCAGAAATAAGGTAGACCCATGAGACCGAGTCGGATATTGCAGATTACTCATGCTCAGATAAGTCTGAGCGACATTGGTGATTGGCTTTAGGTCAAGTGGGAGATTGTTAGAATAGGTGACCAGAAAGCCAATTAGATTGACGGTTTTGGGTTCTATTTAGCAATCTTTATTAAAGTAATATTGACTCGATGAATATATTAAGTATTCATCCTTCGCAGTGTGTGTTTGTTGTGCTTACTAATTACGTTAAACGGTGTTTTAAACGTCACAACAAATGCCCACAGACTAATTGTATAACCCATGTAGTTGGGCTGCGGATTGGATGGCAGCTATGAAACCAACTTCTGAGGGTTTGGTCTGAAACGTTTCCCAGTCGAATACCTCGAGACAGGGCATCGAGGGTCCTATAGAGACTTGCACTAAGGATTGCATTCATTAGATGAGTTGCGAGTTTCATCGGCGATAGACGTTGGACGTCTAGGCAATATTAGTGGGTTAGTTGACAAGGGTGTCAGCTGACTGAACTAGCTTGCGGGAATCGTCATATGGAAGCCTTGGAGGCTTGGTCGGTATGACTGGAATTCTCGGCTCCGATAGTACGAGATTAGTCCTCGGACTTGAGGAATTATGGCAGTCACATGCATATGAAGGTTGTATCTAGGGTCTGGCAAAAGATGTCCGTATCTGGGATACGTTTATCATAAGCCTTATCTAGTGTAGTCGGAGTATGTACTGAGGACGGTAGATTCCAAGATAGGATCCGTCACCTGTCAGAATATGACAGTCGAGTCTCCTATGCGCTCTGAGACGATTTAAGCTCTTTAAGTCTGTGGCCACAGCGATTGGTCGAGTAGGGAATGGTTTCCTACATTGATCAATAGAAAAAACATGTCTCGAGTTATTGAGCATAGTTGTCTAGTCCAGGATGGGAACTCCGATGCCCAATTCCATGCCTTAGACTTAGATCGGGAGATGGATGATGGAAAGACCGTACTCGTATGGAACTCGGGAGCCTAAACGTTCACGCCAACATTCACCTAGTCTCTAATTGAAAGATTATGTGGATCGGCCCGGGAGATGAGCGCGTATAGCGGAACCGCGAAATAGTGCATAATAAAATTACAAAGCATAATTAAATGGAATTTAAATCATGCATAACATACATAAACGAATCAAGGGGTGTGCCCTTGATTCTCCCGGGCGTTCGGTGTATCTCATGTCCAATAAAACACAACATGGAGGCCATAGAATTAGAAACGAAAACCATAATTAAAGAACCTACCCGGTTGTAGTTTTGTCTTCGTTCGGCTACGTGCATTGTTCCCCGTTTTGCACCAAGATCACAAGAAGAGACCCTCTAAATCATCTCACTCGCTCCACCGGAAAGCAAACAACCCTTGTGCTAGCAAGAAATTATTCGGGGAGAAGAGACATCGATACACGCTATGAATTAACGCAATCAATGTCTCTTATGTTCTTAACTTGAATAAAATCAAGAAGAACAAAGTATAATTCTTGGAGAGAAAAAATAAGGATGGACGAAAATTTGAGGGAGAATTGAGAGATGAGAGTTGTAGAGAATGCATCGGATAGAGGTCACTGATGAAGACCGCGTCCATAGGGTGGACGTGGCGCCTAGCACGACCAAGCCACGTTCGCCTATATGGCAGGCAACTTGACTATGGGAGTATTGGCACGAGATCTCATCACAAGATCCACGAAAATATTCTTAGACAACCACCATCTCTAAGAGGCAATGGTGGATAGAGGTAACACGGTTAGACCGTATGGCTTCGCAAGGAAATATAAGCGGATTCATAATACCTTAGTCGGTATCGTAGATTACTCATACTCAGAGGATTCTGAACAAAGTGGGTAATTGACTTATTGGTTAAGTGGGAGATTGTTAGAATAGGTGCCAAAAAGTCAATGGTATTGGCTGTTCTGAGAACCATTCGTCAATCTGTGAACAAGTAATATTATGTTAATGAATGTAGTAAGGATTCATAGGCATGAGTTTGTTTGTACTTACTGCTTGCATCGTTATGATGTCACAACAAACGCCCACAGACTGAAATAACATTTCGGGAAATTGGAACTACGCTTGGAGGTAGGTTCATGAAATCAGTTTCGCCGAATCAGTCTGAAAATACTCCAAGTCAAAGGAATCTCGAGACAGGGCATCGAGAATCCATTTGAGACTTGCACTAAGCATCTGCTGTCGTGTTTCATCGACGGGTGACGAGGATCGTCTAAGCAGTGTTAGTGGGTCGGCCTGCTGGGGAGCGGCCGACTGAGGTGACTCGCGGGAATCGTCATATGGAAGCTACTCGGGCTTGGTCGGTATGACTCGTATTCCCGGTTCCGATAGTACGGGATTAGTCCTCGGACTTGAGGATCACGACAGTTCCCTACATACTAAGGTTGTATCTTGGATCTGGTGAAATTTGACCGATTATATTACATGGTCATCATAAGCCTCGTCCAGTGCAGTCGGAGTATGTAAGAACGGTGAATTCCAAGATAGGATCTGTCCCCTGTCAAAGGATATGACAGCAAGATCTCCCTATGCACTCGGAGATGGTTTAGACTCACAAAGTCTATGGCCATAGCACTTGATGTAGTGGGAAAGGATTTCCTACGTCGAGTTAAACCTATCTCGAGCATTATGCATAGTTGCCTAGTCAAGAAAGGGAGCCGACCCCTAGACTAAAGGCCGGGAGACAGGCGACAGTAGGACCGTACCCGTACGTATCGAGCGTCGGTAGGACCGCACCTGCGTATAACTCGGAGCCTAAATATTCACACCATAAATTCACCTAGTCTCTAGTGCCATGGACCGTTGCTAGATGGCCACCCATGGTAACGGACTACTTTGGTTATGAAATAACAAAAAGTAGGTCCAAGTCTAGCTGAAAGGTGAACCTAAAGAGTCACACCCGCTACACCAAATGAAAGGGAATTAATTTGGAATTAATTCCGGGAGAAGGTTTAATTTAATGGAATTAAATTATACTTCTTGGAGATTCAAGCCTCGATGGGTTATTTGGAATAATCGGGCTTGAGTTCATAAATTAGATTTATGAATTTTATAAAGCATGGGCTTTCCTTTTAATTAGATTAAAAGGGTGAATTAATTAATTAGTGGGCTTGGTATATTAAATAGGATTTAATATAAAGTCCATGAGACTATTTAATTTAGAATTAAATAATCTTATTCTATGGAATTAATTAATGGGCTTGGTATATTAAATAGGATTTCAATATAAAGTCCATGGGACTATTTAATTTAGAATTAAATAATCCCATTCTATGGAATTAATTAATGGGCTTGGTATATTAAATAGGATTTAATATAAAGTCCATGGGACTATTTAATTTAGAATTAAATAAGTCCTTTCCATTAATTAATTAATGGGCTTAGTGTATTAAATTTGATTTAATATAAAGTCCATGGGAATATTTAATTTAGAATTAAATAGGCCCATTCCATAAAGCCCATCAAAAATGGATGGACAAGATTTGATCAAGAGAATGATGAGATGAAAGGCCATGATTAATTTGACTTAATCAAAGCCTAATTTGACTAGGATTTGACTAGGTCAAAATCCTAGTCAAAGTGTGTCTCTTTGGAAAGTTTGAGAAGGAATAGGAATTCCATCTTCTATAAATACTTAAAAAAACACACACTCACACCCAGTATTCTCTACAACTCTCATCTCTCATTCCCTCACAAGATTTCGTCCACCCTCTTTCTTCTCTCCAAGAAATATACTTTGTTCTTCTTGATTTTATTCAAGTTAAGAACATAAGAGACATTGATTGCTGTTAATTCATAGCGTGTATCGATGTCTCTTCTCCCCAAATAATTTCTTGCTAGCACAAGGGTTGTTTGCTTTCCAGTGGAGTGAGTGAGATGATTTAGAGGGTCTTTCTTGAGATCTTGGTGCAAAACGGGGAACAATGCATGTAGCCGAACGAAGACAAAACTACAACCGGGTAGGTTCTTTAATTTCGTTTTTTCGATTTCAATTCTATGGCCTCCATGTTGTGTTTTATTGAACATGAGATACACCGAACGCCCGGCTGAGAATCAAGGGCACACCCCTTGATTCGTTTATGTTATATTATGCATAGTTTAAATTCCATTTAATTATGCTTTGTAATTTTTATTACGCACTATTTCGCGCTTAAGCATGATAAACCCGGGACGATCCACCGATTTCTTTCAGTGGTATCAGAGCCCGGTTCGGTGTATAGGCCCTAGAATTCTATGTGCTATGTGCGTTTAAGCATGATAAACGTGTTTTAATTTACGTTATACTAGCATGTTTATCGTAGATATTTATTGGCGTTTAATTTTGCATGGGATTTTGGATCTTGGTTTTTCTTGAATATGTATATACATGTTTCTAGGGTTTAATTTATCTTGTGGTTCAGAAAAATTGCATGAAAAGTCGAAAAAGAGTGAAAAACGGCGAACCGGCAGCAGCAGCACGCTGGCCGTGCGCACAGGGGCGCAGCCGGGCGCGCGGCGCGCGCCAGCACAGCGCGCGCGCGCAAGCGCAAGGCGCAGCGCGCGCCAGGCGCGGCCGTCTGCGCTGGGCGCCTGGCGCGCCTGGCCGGCCGGCTGTGCCGTTTTCCGTTTCTCTCCCATTTTTTTGGCTCGTTTTTCAAAACTGTTTTTACTGAATTATTTTTATGATATTTTTCTGCATTATTCTGAACCCGTTGACTTAGAATATTTATTTTTTGATTTGGAATTTCTTAAAATAAATATTGCTTGGTTGATGAGGAAAGGATTTCCTAACAAGATTTTAATTTTTGCAATGGTTGCACCAATGATCAGAATTCATATGTGAAATTTCGCAATAATTTCTGCGTTTTATGATGTTGGACATCATGGTTATTTATGGTTTGAGCATAAGTAGATCTTAACATGTATTAATATTGCACGAATGTTGGATTTTGGAATTCTTGAATAAATGGGCATATTCTTGAAATTGTTGATTTTTGTGTTTCAGAAAATTCGATTTTTTCTGTATAATTCTTGGAATTTTTTCTGAATTAATTAACTTGGGGCATTTTAATTTTGGTTGAGATTTTATATTTCATAGAATTAATATTGCCTTTGTTAATTATGGAAAAAGGTTTTTCCAACAAAAATCGTTGTAGCATGAGGTTGCACTATTATCCAATGTTTGTGTGAATATATTTACATGTAGTTTCTGCATTTGTTTTATGGTATGGATTTATCATGGATGTTGGTATAGCATATTTTACGCTGGGATATGTATTTGTGCTATTGTGTTAATTCGATTTGACAAAGGATGATCACAAAGCGCCTAGACCGACATGTATGGTTTATTTACATTTATTTGTTGGGGTTTGTTGGCCCTGTGTGCCTCTTTATTTTCCTCTCTGTCTTCTCTTCTAGTGCCTTGGAATAATATGGCTTTCTTCTCTCCCTCCCAATGTACTCCCCCCAAAATGTTTTTAATTGGGTTTCTTATTTTATGATGTAATGAGAGTAGAATTAGTGGTGAGGTTTTATTTCCTTTTGTAAATAATGGCTGCAAGAGAAGACAAGCCCAAGGTGTTGGAGGCCCATGGAGGTTGCCATCAGATGGCCACGGAGGATCTATGGAGAAAAAGCCGGGGTAGGCCCACGATGGAGAGTCCAAGAAGATAAGAGGACTTACAAGGCCCATTGCATGTAAATGGGTTATTAAATCTTGTAATAGTGTAGGGCCCTACCCTTAGATTGACCATAGATCCACTGCGGGCTCAGTGGATCGCATAGGTTTGGGCTTGTGATCATTCCTACAGGGCGTGCTAGGCTTTATTTTGCATGCGATGCGTATTATATGCTTATGATTATTCTATTATGCTTTATGTATGGTTACATTCACGCTTAGATATATTTCTGCCATAACGCACGCAATGCAATACTTAATATATGTGATGAGGTCTCGTTTATAAAAACTCTCACTTGGTTGAACCAAGTTAAATATAGACCCTTAATAAATGGACTAGGACTCTGGGAGTCTGTCAAGGCCTTCCATCCATGGCAAAAGTGAGGAAGATCTTTTAGGTCGATAGCGTGGTTCACGAGTCGTGGCACGACTATCGTGCTTAAAAGAAGCTGCACTTTGTGTCATGAACGATGAGTAGACTGCTGTTACCTGTCTCACGAGTCGTGGAGGTAGCACGTGAGTCTATGAATCGGTTGATTGGGTCGGGTCTAACGCCCCGAATAACGTGATTCGCTTGGAGTCTCGGATCACGTGAAAGGGTGAGGCAATTATCTTGAGAATCTCATGGAATGAGAATTGTATGGAATACCTCCCACAGGTTCTTTTCCATGCGAATCGTAAAAGCGGGTAATGGGGGAGATCGCTGTGGATCCTGAGCCCACTAGGAAAGGATTTCCCGAAAACAACGTTTGAGAGTGCCGTTTTTCGTAGAAATAGTGGGAGAGGTTAAGGACTAAAGACCGAGACTTAACCAAAATATTACGTTCATTCTGCTTATTATATTTCTGTTTCATATATGTTGTGAATGTCTAAGAATCCACCAAACACATCACTAAGAGGCTCATTAAAAGGGAAACCAATTACACGAATTGACTGCGAAATCTTAAGATGGTCTTAGATTTCCAGAACCTTAACTCACATAACCGGATGAGGGACATTCCTCAGCCCTTGCCGGAGGGGGTCGACGACTAAGGCAACGCTTGGCGTTCAAAAGTTGGAAGGATGACCACCGACAAGTAAGATATAATGATGTTGGCTCAAACTATGCTACGTTTTGCATCATGTCTATATGTCTTGGACCAGCACATGTGGGGTAAAATGCAACGAAGCATGTTTGGAGCTAAGATGGACGGAAGGGATGTCGGTACAAAGACATGGAGTGATGATGCAATCCCTAGTGGAGAAGCTCAAAAGACCTCCACGTCAGTCTTGAAAGCGGACGTACATTGACATAATCCTTCAGTCTCTTCCTCCCTCCTACAAACCATTAATTATCAACATGAATGAGCTTAGAAAAGATCTTTCATAGGTTGATAATTATGTGGTCTAGTACGAGGCAACGATTGCAAAATCTGCCCGTCAGTACTAGTAGGAGGAGAGCTTCAACCTCCATGGTGAAAGGCAAGGGTGATACCAGACGCCAAAAAAGAGGAAGAAGGGTAAGGTTGACATCAACTATTAAGCACTTCAAGTGTTGTGTCCTTACAACACAAGGTGGAGGTAAAGGAAAGAGTAAAAGGTTCAAGCAGTCAAGTTCATAGATTTCTTAAGAACGTTAAGCATTCACTGTCTTAAGATGACCATTGGAAAAGGGAGTATCTTGAACCCCTCTCCAATGTAGGTAAAATTTGGTATTGAGTGAGGACATGATCACTTTTTCTCTATTTGGTATTTCATACCATTTCCTCAATATCACTAATCTGCGGAGTGGTTAGCAGAAATGAATAAGGACTTAAAAACAAAGCCAAGAACAGTTCTAGGATTCAATAATGGCAAGGTCCATTGATGAAAATTAGGAGCGGTGACCTAGAGACTTGTTAGGCTCATAATCGTGATCATGTTAAGGATAATATAGGAATTACGTAACCTAGCATGATCAAAAGTATGTCTCTTTGTTGGACAAAGGTTTTATTACATTTACATATTTGGTCAAACAAAATTATTGAATATTGATTCATTGTTTAGCTAGTAGTTACACGGTGAATTCCTAGAACACCTCCATCACGAAAAGGTTTATGGATACTCAAAATTCTAATTATCTAAATGGATTAATCAAGACCAAACTTACAGATTTGGCATCTACAACAGCTAGGACGATTTCTTCTTATTAAAAGATAAGTAAATTGGAAAGTTCGATGAATCTAGAAATAGATGATTCGAATCGACTAAATTTTACAAGTCTTTTATGAAGAAATAAAGTCCGAAAGCTCTTTGTTGGACAAAGTAGGCTTGCTAAATAGTCTATTGGAAGGGAGCCAATTAGACAACTGTAGGTTACTAATACACAAGACCATAAAGAGGGTTCAAAAGTCTAAAGGTCCGCATAGGAGGTTTGGGAATTAGACTTAAGGAGGTGAACCATAAATGGTTGCAAAAATTAAACCTGTTTCGATAGATCGAAAAAGGCCGTGTATTTAGTGGGAGTTCTTGAGCATCCAAGTTGAGAATGGAATTCTCAATGAAAACGTTTCCTGTAAAGGCCAAGTATGACCGGTCTCTGATAAAGGGAACAATAGAATCTCGTTGGACGAAGATCGATCGAAGTTTCGCCCAATTACCTTTAGCCCTTGTAGACGTAGACTCAAAATTGCCAACGTAAGGAACACGGCACTTTGCTATGAGTCACGCACAAGGAGCCATGGTTGGGCAAAGCCTATGTCCCGACAAAGTTCTTGAGCATGTAGAAGGATCCTACATACGTCAAGGACTAGTGGGAGACAAATTAGACTCGGTGTCTGGTTTGTGTAGGTTTACGACAGAATAAATGGCTAAACGTTGCTTATAATTGCATTTCTTACTTAAATTGATCATATTCCAAGTCCCTTAAGAACGAAACCTGAATGTCGTAAGAGGTACGAGTGATCGGGATATGTTCGGGTCAAATTTGGATAGTAATCCAAATGACTGTGGAACGTGATGTTGGACATCAATAGTAGGATTTATGGAGAGGAGCCATAGAATCCACTAGGAAATTCAAACAAGGTGTGAAAACACCGCATAACTGGAATATTTGTTTTGACCAAGATCTCATACGGAGCATGACTCGGTCTTAAACAACGTAGGTGATCAGTGGGAGTAGAAATGGCGTTCCAAGTGTTTAAGTGTGTAATATCTTGATTCATGGATGAATTCAAGACATTAGGAATCACTAAAACACAATTGTAACTTAACGAAAAAATTCTCCATGACACTTTAAGGGTTCCCACATACATATCATGAATTGAGGTTTTTTTTCAAAGACTCAGTCATGGTGGACTGATGAGAAAAACTCATATATGTAGAGGGACAGTTGTTCGAGACTCAGTCATAGTAAAAACTGATGAGAAAACTTGGATACTATGCATAAAGCATCAAGCCATTCAAGACTTAGTCACAGTGGACTAATGAGAAGGCTTGGATGTGAGTATCCCCTACGTCTTAACCCTAGGCAAACATATGATATGTTTACTCGGTGCATAGGAGCCGATGTTGAGAGTGCTTCTAGCATGGCTCAACATAAATCGGTAATGCACTGAGGGGTTGAAGACAGCAATCAAGAACGATCCTTAGTACCTGAATAAGGATTAAAGATGTGTTCATGATGCACCGTCTGTTGAGAGTTGCTTTGGAAGGCTAAAGCGATACTAGCTTCCAGAGCATAAGTGAAAACTCAGTTAGTCTCAAAGGTATGCACAGTCAGGCCCAATGACGAAAGCATCGGATAGTGGTCACTGATGAAGACCGCGTCCATAGGATGGACGTGGCGCCTAGCACGACCAAGCCACGTTCGCCTATATGGCAGGCAACTTGACTATGGGAGTATTGGCACGAGATCTCATCACAAGATCCACGAAAATATTCTTAGACAACCACCATCTCTAAGAGGCAATGGTGGATAGAGGTAACGTGGTTAGACCGTATGGCTTCGCAAGGAAATATAAGCGGACTCACAATACCTTAGTCGGTATCGTAGATTACTCATACTCAGAGGATTCTGAACAAAGTGGATAATTGACTTATTGGTCAAGTGGGAGATTGTTAGAATAGGTGACCAGAAAGTCAATGGTATTGGCTGTTCTGAGAACCATTCGTCAATCTGTGAACAAGTAATATTATGTTAATGAATGTAGTAAGGATTCATAGGCATGAGTTTGTTATATTTACTGCTTGCATCGTTATGATGTCACAACAAACGCCCACAGACTGAAATACCATTTCGGGAAATTGGAACTACGCTTGGAGGTAGGTTCATGAAATTAGTTTTCGCCGAATCAGTCTGAAATACTCCAAGTCAAAGGAATCTCGAGACCGGGCATCGAGAATCCATTTGAGACTTGCACTAAGCATCTGCTGTCGTGTTTCATCGATGGGTGACGAGGATCGTCTAAGCAGTGTTAGTGGTCGGCCTGCTGGGGAGCGGACTGAGGTGACTCGCGGGAATCGTCATATGGAAGCTACTCGGGCTTGGTCGGTATGACTCGTATTCCCGGTTTCGATAGTACGGGATTAGTCCTCGGACTTGAGGATCACGACAGTTCCCTACATACTAAGGTTGTATCTTGGATCTGGTGAAATTTGACCGATTATATTACATGGTCATCATAAGCCTCGTCCAGTGCAGTCGGAGTATGTAAGAACGGTGAATTCCAAGATAGGATCTGTCCCCTGTCAAAGGATATGACAGCAAGATCTCCTATGCGCTCGGAGATGGTTTAGACTCACAAAGTCTATGGCCATAGCACTTGATGTAGTGGGAAAGGATTTCCTACGTCGAGTTAAACCTATCTCGAGCATTATGCATAGTTGCCTAGTCAAGAAAGGGAGCCGACCCCTAGACTAAAGGCCGGGAGACAGGCGACAGTAGGACCGTACCCGTACGTATCGAGCGTCGGTAGGACCGCACCTGCGTATAACTCGGAGCCTAAATATTCACACCATAAATTCACCTAGTCTCTAGTGCCATGGACCGTTGCTAGATGGCCACCAATGGTAACGGACTACTTTGGTTATGAAATAACAAAAAGTAGGTCCAAGTCTAGCTGAAAGGTGAACCTAAAGAGTCTCACACCCGCTACACCAAATGAAAGGGAATTAATTTGGAATTAATTCCGGGAGAAGGTTTAATTTAATGGAATTAAATTATACTTCTTGGAGATTCAAGCCTCGATGGATTATTTGGAATAATCGGGCTTGAGTTCATAAATCAGATTTATGAATTTTATAAAGCATGGGCTTTCCTTTTAATTAGATTAAAAGGGTGAATTAATTAATTAGTGGGCTTCGTATATTAAATAGGATTTAATATAAAGTCCATGAGACTATTTAATTTAGAATTAAATAATCCTATTCTATGAAATTAATTAATGGGCTTGGTATATTAAATAGGATTTAATATAAAGTCCATGGGACTATTTAATTTAGAATTAAATAATCCCATTCTATGGAATTAATTAATGGGCTTGGTATATTAAATAGGATTTAATATAAAGTCCATGGGACTATTTAATTTAGAATTAAATAAGTCCTTTCCATTAATTAATTAATGGGCTTAGTGTATTAAATATGATTTAATATAAAGTCCATGGGAATATTTAATTTAGAATTAAATAGGCCCATTCCATAAAGCCCATCAAAATGGATGGACAAGATTTGATCTAGAGAATGATGAGATGAAAGGCCATGATTAATTTGACTTAATCAAAGCCTAATTTGACTAGGATTTGACTAGGTCAAAATCCTAGTCAAAGTGTGTCTCTTTGGAAGAGTTTGAGAAGGAATAGGAATTCCATCTTCTATAAATACTTAAAAAAACACACAACTCACACCCAGTATTCTCTACAACTCTCATCTCTCATTCCCTCTCAAGATTTCGTCCACCCTCTTTCTTCTCTCCAAGAAATATACTTTGTTCTTCTTGATTTTATTCAAGTTAAGAACATAAGAGACATTGATTGCGTTAATTCATAGCGTGTATCGATGTATCTTCTCCCCAAATAATTTCTTGCTAGCACAAGGGTTGTTTGCTTTCCGGTGGAGCGAGTGAGATGATTTAGAGGGTCTCTTCTTGAGATCTTGGTGCAAAACGGGGAACAATGCATGTAGCCGAACGAAGACAAAACTACAACCGGGTAGGTTCTTTAATTTCGTTTTTTCGATTTCAATTCTATGGCCTCCATGTTGTGTTTTATTGAACATGAGATACACCGAACGCCCGGGAGAATCAAGGGCACACCCCTTGATTCGTTTATGTATATTATGCATAGTTTAACTTCCATTTAATTATGCTTTGTAATTTTTATTACGCACTATTTCGCGCTTCCGCTATTCGCGTTAATCTCCCAGGACGATCCACCGATTTCTTTCACTTAGTGCAAGTCTCAAATGGATTCTCGATGCCATGTCTCGAGATTCCTTTGACTTGGAGTATTTCAGACTGATTCGGCGAAACTGATTTTATGAACCTACCTCCAAGCGTAGTTCCAATTTCCCGAAATGTTATTTCAGTCTGTGGGCGTTTGTTGTGACATCGTAACGATGCAAGCAATAAGTACAACAAACTCATGCCTATGAATCCTTACTACATTCATTAACATAATATTACTTGTTCACAGATTGACGAATGGTTCTCAGAACAGTCAATACCATTGACTTTCTGGTCACCTATTCTAACACTAGTGCCATGGACCATTGCTAGACGGCCACCCATGGTGACGGGCGTTTTCCGATTAATGGTTAATTAAAAAATAGTTAATTAAATTGGATTTAATTGACCAATTGTGTTGGACACAAGCCCAAGTCTAGCTTAGGGTGAACCTAAAGAGTCACATACAAATCACTATGGAATTGGTAGAATTAATTTGGAATTAATTCTAGAAGAAGCGAATTAATTTAATTGGATTAAATTAATTCAAGGAGAAAAATAAATGATTGGATCATTTATTGAGAAATCCATTTGATGGATGGTCCAAGAATTAGTTAATTGGATTAGTTAATTTTTGGACTTAGAACCTTATAATTAATTGGATTAATTTATCGGGTTTGGATTAATTAATTGATTGGATCAATTAATTAGAGTTCGGACTTATGTTTATTTAATTGGATTAAATAAACATATGGGCTTCAATTGAATTGAGATTAATTGCATTAATTAATGACGAATGGAATTTATTTGGACTTAATTTAATTATATTAAATAAAAGTCCAAGACTAGTAGTCCTAGTCCATGGAAAAATTCAATTTATAGCAAGTGAAGGAAGAATTAAAATCTTCCATATGTGAGGCACATGTGACCAGCCTTTATATGGTTTGGTGGGTGGTTTTATTTGCTATAATATTGCATGTTTATGTAGAGAGTGGTGAGTGTATGTGGGGTTGCTTTGGAAGTTAACCATAGAAGTTGAATTTTGAATTCAACAACTCTACATACACAAAAACCATTCACATAACTTGAATGTTTTTTGGCTTGCACGAATTTTTCCATCAAAATACTCTAAAAAATTATCTGAAAAACTCTCCTTTTTGTGTTCATACCTTTTGGAAAGGATTGAACTAAAAACATTCCAAAAGGCACTAAACAATAGTGTTGTTTTGGAAGTGTTTCTTCGTCTTTTCTCTACTACTATCTAGCAATAGATTAGAGATCTATTGTATAGTGTGGTGTGGAAAAATTAGAGGAGTTCTACGTTGAATTCTCAATTGAACGGAAGGAGAAACGGAAAGAAAATAACACACGTACCGGTTATACCTGTAGTAAACAAAAATGTAGGTTTTCTTTACATTTTCATGTATTTTTTTTGTTTTCTTCCTTTAGCCACATGTCCAGAATCTTCTTCTTCTTTATTTATGCTATGATAAACACCGAACGCCCGGGAACTTCAAAAAGAACACCCCTTTGAACCCGCCTGGGAGATTGTTAGAATAGGTGACCAGAAAGTCAATATGCTTGGCTGTTCTGAGAACCATTCGTCAATATTTGAACAAGTAATATTATGTTAATGAATGTAGTAAGGATTCATCATAGGCATGAGTTTGTTTGTACTTACTGCTTGCATCGTTTCGATGTCACAACAAATGTCCACAGACTGAAATAACATTTCGGAAACTGGAATTGCGCATTGGATGGTAGGTTCATGAAATCAGTTTCTCGGATCAGTCTGAAATATTCCAAGTCAAGGAATCTCGAGACAGGGCATCGAGAATCCATTTGAGACTTGCACTAAGCATTTGCAGTCGCATTTCATTGACAAGTGACGAGGCTCGTCCATGAAGTGTTAGTGGGTCAGCCAGTTAGGTGGCTGCTGACTGAGGTGACTCGCGGGAATCGTCATATGGAAGCCACACGGGCTTAGTCGGTATGGCTCGAATTCCCGATTCCGATAGTACAGGATTAGTCCTCGGACTTGAGGAATCACGTCAGTTTCTTACATACTAAGGCTGTATCTTAGATCTGGTGAGATTTGACATGTAATATGACATGACCATCATAAGCCTTGTCCAGTGCAGTCGAAGTATGTAAGGACAGTGGATTCCAAGATAGGATCTGTCCCCTGTCAAAGAATATGACAACGAGATCTCCTATCGGCTCTGAGATGGTTTAGACTCACAAAGTCTTATGGCCATAGCACTTGATTGAGTGGAAAAAGATTTCCTACATCGAGTTAAACCTATCTCAAGTTTAAAGCATAGATGCCTAAGTCAAGGATGGGAACCGACTGAAGGAAAGCGGATCGACCCCAGGAACGCGGCGGAAGCACGATGGAAATAAAAACGTGCGGAATAAAATAATTTAAATCGCGTTCAAGGGGTGTTCCCTTGAACGTCCCCGGGCTATTGGTGTATAAACGCAGAATATAAATATATATAAAATAAATAAGCGTTCGTGGCTATAGAATAAAGAAGAAACTGAGAGCATAAATATAAATCGGAATGCCTTTCTCGATTTTGTATTTTGATCGGCTACACGCGTTGATTCCTCCAAAACTTCGTTCACGCGAGGTCCCAACGTAGAGACCCTCTAACGTAGTCCACACCACACCGGGAGATATCTCGTTTTTCTTGCTAGAAAAAAATGGATCTAGAGGATGAAATCAAAGAAGAGGTTACACTATCAAATTAGTGTTCCTTCTTTATCTTACTTTGTCCATTAATTGATGATAAATCAATGAAGCAACAAAGAGGATTTAGAGAGTAGAGAGAGTGAGAGAGTGTATGGAGAGTTTTCATCTTTTTCCTAGAAAAAGATGAATAATGAAATTCATCATTAATAGGTGTTAGTATATCATATATATACATAATTAATGTGATTAATGGAATGTGTCTAAGTTCATCCAAGGATGTCTAGTTACATCCCAATCAATCACCATCAATTCTTCAATCAAGCCTACCAACTTTTAAGGTATCATCAAATCATACCAAAAGGGAAGGGCTTGATTGGAGTTGATTTGTCTCTTACCAAAAGAGACAAGTCAACTAACACTTAGCATCCAACATGGCTGATTTTTGCTCCCTCCAAGGTGGCAATTTTCGGCCATGCTTATTTAGGGAAGAAGTCCAACTTCTTCCTATTCCATAAATGGAATTAACACACCTCTCGAGTCAAAATTTAACGGACCGGTTCTACCATAATCCACTTACGATGAACCCAAAAATTAAATCCAATTTAATTTAATGTCCACTTAAATAATTCCAGTTGATCTTTCAATCCAATTAAAAGATCCAATATCTCAATTTTCCATATTAATCAATAAATCCTATTTTACCGATTAAACGAGGGCCCGATACAATATTGGCCTGTCCATCCAATGGACAATCTCTTAAGTAATTCAATTACTTATCATCCTCTGAAATTGACTCTAAGTCAATTCCTTCACCTCCTCGGTGATTTGTGTGTGAGCCTTTAGGTTCACCCTCAGCTAGACTTGGGCTCGTGTCCAATAGGAGCCCGTCACCATGGGTGGCCGTCTAGCAATGGTCCATGGCACTAGAGACTAGGTGAATGTTGGCGTGAACATTTAGGCACCGATTCCGTACGGGTACAGTCCTACTGTCGACCATCTCCCGGCCTTAGTCTAGGGTATGGAATTGGGAGTCGGTTCCCATCCTTGACTAGGCAACTATGCTTCATACCCGAGATGCGTTTACTCTATTGATTGACGTAGGAAACCCTTTCCTACTCAATCAATTGCTATGGCCATAGACTTTTAGAGTCTAAACCATCTCAGAGTGCATAGGAGACATCACCGTCATGTACTGACAGGGGACAGATCCTATCTTGGAATCCATCGTCTTCGCTACATACTCCAACTGCACTGGACAAGGTTTATAATGACCATCTTAGAGAATGATCACCTCTCGCCAGATCCAAGATGCAGTCTTCATATGCACGTGACTTCCATGATTCCTCAAGTTCGAGGACTAATCCCGTACTATCGGAACCGGGAATCCAGTTATACCGAGCAAGCCTCCAAGACTTCCATATGACAATTCCTGCGAGTCACTTTAGTCAGTCGACCACCTTGTTAACTAACCCACTAAAATTGCATAGACGACCTTTGTCTGTTGCCGATGAAACTCGGCACTCACCTAGTGAATGCAATACTTAGTGTAAGTCTCAATAGGACACTCGATGCCCAGTCTCGAGGTCCTCGACTTGGAATGTTTCAGACCAACCCTCAGAAGTTGGTTTCATAGCCGCCATCCAATGCGCAACCCAACTACATGGGTTATCCAATTGGTCTGTGGGCATTTGTTGTAACGTTGAAACGACGTTCAATGTTAGTAGTAAGCATAACAAACACTGTGCCAGTGATGAATACTTACTCTATTCATCAGGATAATATTGTATTAATAAAGATTGATGAATAGTTCCCAAAACCGTCAATCCAATTGGCTTTCTGGTCACCTATTCTAACAATCTCCCACTTGACCTCAAAGCTAATTACCCATGTAACTCAGAACCTTCTGAGAATGAGTAATCTGCGATACCGGCTCAGTGTCGCAGGTCTACTTTATTTTTCTGCCGAGGTAATACGGTCCAATCGTATCTCGCCTCTTCCTAACATCACTACCTGCCGATGGTGGCTGTCTAAGAATTTTTCATGGATCTTTTGATGAGATCTCGGGCCCAAAAGGCTTTAGCCATAGCCTAGTTGTCAACCTCAAGGCAACTACTGGCTCGGTCGTGCTAGGCACTACATCCATCTAATGGGTGCTATTTTCATCCAAACCACTTTCCAGAAACAACTTCCAAAGTTGGCATATATTCGACCTTCATGATGAAATATCGTGGTATCCTACTTGGAACCTTTCCAAAGCTACCACACTCACCATTATGTCGGAACATACATAGGTATTGAGACTAAATATTATTCACATGATTCTAGAAGCTAGTATCGCTATAGCCTTCTAGAATCAACTCTCCATAAACCGTGCATCGAGAACACTTCTCTAATCCTTATTCAGGTCTTAAAGACTGCTCTCAACTGCTGTCTATTGCCTCATTGGTACACACCCGATATCCGTTGTTATGTACGATGCATAAACAACATCAGGCCTTGTGCACTGAACAACATACCCATGCTGCGTACGACAAAGACACAGGGGATGTAAACATCTAAGCTTCCTCATTAGTCAATGGTGAGTAAGTTTTGGACAGCTTGGCCCTATTCATGGAGAATTGCGTGAACAATGTGTTAGAATAGGTGACCATGTAAGCCAATTTTGGCAGGAATATGTAACCTATGTCTAGACAATTCTTTGGTATTTGATAAAACATTTATGAATAAAGAAGTGAAAATTCATATGGCAATACTTTGTTTACGTTCACTTATCTACATTTACATTTCTGTTCACTACGTAAACAAAGCCCACGGACTGAGAAACGATTTCGGGGACTGGGACTACGCTTGGAGGTAGGTCCATGAAATTAGTCTCGCCGAATCAGTCCGAAAATCTCCAAGTCAAGGAATCCCGAAAATGGGTACCGGGATTCCCTTTGAGACTTGCACTAAGCATCTGCTGTCGTATTTCATCGACGGGTGACGAAGGTCGTCTAAGCAGTGTTAGTGGGTCAGCGTACTAGGAAGTAGCTGACTGAGGTGATTCGCGGGAACCCTCTTACGGAGGACCTTGAGTATGGTCAGCAAGGTATGACGTGTATTCCCGGTTCCAACAGTACAGGCCAAGTCCTTTGACTTGAGGAACTGCTGAGTTTACCTGTGCATCAGATCTGTATCTTAGATATGGTGAGAGATTGCCAAAATATTCTTGAGTAGTCATAAGCCATGTCTAGTGCAGCTCGGGTGTACAAAGTGACAGCAGTTTTCAAGAAAGGATCTGTCTCCTGTCAAAAGGTGTTGACAGTTGAGTCTCATGTATGCTCTGTGTCTTGTCCCTGAAATCTGTGGCCACAGTAACTGAACAGAAGGGAAAGGTTTCCCTTGCGGCGTTTAGTAAGGACAGACCGACACTTAGGTCCAAAATGGGTACCTGCTTTTTCCGTGCCCTAGACTCTAAGTGATGAGACCGAAGGCAGAAGGACAAGTGTACTGTTAGAGCCTAAATGTTCATCCCCCGAATATTTCACCTAGTCTCTAGTGCCATGGACCGTTGCTAGATGGCCACCCATGGTAACGGACGGATTCTAGGAATCCGACCAAGTCTAGCTGAATGGTGAACCTAAAGAGTCACACGCTATCCACACACACTTAGTATTTAATTTGGAATTAAATATTGGAATAAAGGAATGATTAAATTAGATTTAATCGGGTCCTATATTTTTCTTGGAGAAATTAATTCCTTCTATTTGATAAAAGGAATTAAATTAATAAATAGGATTTATTAAAAGGGTCGATTTAATGGGCTTAGAATAAATTATAATATTTATTTATTATATTATATTTATTCTTTTAGCCTTTTGGAATATTTAATAGGATTTAAATATTCCATTAAATTAAAATCAACGGTTGAGATGGAAAGGGGAGATGGAAGGCTAGGATTCATTTGAATAGGTCAAACACTAGTTTGACTAGGACTTTGACTAGGTCAAAATCCTAGTCAAATTAGGTTACTTAGAGTTTGAGTTTAAAGAGGATTAAACTCTTCCTCTATATAAACCTCTAGCTTCCAACTTTTGTGAGATTGATGATTCTTGAAAACACATACAACACACACTCTCCCCTTCTCCTATCACTCGTCCGCCCCCTCTCTCTCCTCCAAGAAAATATTTCTTAGTTCTTTTGTTCTTGGAACATTAAGAACTTAGACGAACCAATACCGTTAATTGATAACGTGTTATTGATTTGTCCACTCCAAAATTTATACACTTGTTCGTTGCTAGCACGACGTGCAAGATACGTGGGTGGATCGTGTGTCACGATTTGGAGGATCTCAAGAACGAGGTCTTGGTGCAAAACGGGGAACAACGCGAGTAGCAGTTGAAGACGAAAACGACAACGGGTAGGTCTCGTTTAAGATTTTCGTCCCTCTTTTAATTTTTTCAACTCTATCGCCTCCATGATTTCTTTATTTGTTTTATGATCATGAGATACACCGAACGCCCGGGAACCTCAAGGGCACACCCCTTGAGCGTGTTCTTTAAATTAAAAGCATGCCTTTTATTTAATATGTTTATTTTTACCGCGCTTATGCATTCGCGCAATTCCCGGAATGATCCACCGGATTTCTTTCACAATGCTCATGTTTCTAGTGTTTCTTAACATCTTAATTTTATTCCAAATGAATAAGACGTTACACACTTAACACTTGGAAGACTACCACACTCCCACTGACACCAATGCTCGTTATTGACCGAGTCATACATCGTATGGCTTCGTCAAAACGAATATTCCAGGTACATGAAATCTCAAATCCAGTTTGAATTTCAAGACAGATCTCGTGGCTCCAAGCCATTTATCCAATCCTGATGTCCAACATCGCTTCTCCATATGTCCTTTGGATCATGCTCCAGTTGATCGGTCGGACGCAGAAACCTGTACTCATCAGGTATCTAAGGTATTCTGGTCGTCCCTAGGAGGACTGGAATATAGTTAGTTGGAAATAACCTTATGTTTGCATTTATTTTGCACTAGACCTGCATAAATAAGACACCGGGTCTAGTCTGTCTTCCTACTAATCCCTTGACGTATGCAGGACCATCTCATATACTAAAGAACTTTGTAGGATACAGGTTTTCCAAACCATATCCAATATGGTAACTAGATCATGACTTTAAGAAAGTGCATGTTTCTCAACCTGGCAACTTTCAAGTTCATGTCTAGATGGGCTAAGGTAAACTTCAGTGAAATACCCAACGAACCAAGTCCAACAGGGTCCGTTTTCTCCTTTATCAGAGACCATTCAACCATGGTCGATTCAAGAAGAATTTCACTAATTGAGAATTCCATTCTCATTTGGATATTCGAGAACTCCACTGAATACACATCCTCTCGATCTAATCGAAAGGTAACCAAATTGATTCACCACTCCAAGTCTAATATCCCGAACCTACCATAGGTTATTAGACTTGTGAATCCTCTTTTAGTCTTGTGTATTCAGTAACCTTACAGATATCCTTTTTGGATCTAATCCAATAGGGTATTGGCGCTCCCACTAAATACACACTCTCTCGATCTAATCGAAAGGAGACCAGTTTGGTTCACCACTCCAAGTCTAATTCCCCGAACCTACCAAAGGTTCTTAGACTTGTAAACCCTCTTTTGGTCCTATGTATTTAGTAATCCACAAAAGTCTTTTTGGATCCAATCCAATAGACTATCGGCAAGCCAACTTTGTCTTACAAAATGACTTTTTAGTCTTTTCCTCCTCAGAGAAGATTTGCAAGCTAGAAAATCCAAATCATCTATTGCTAGACTCTTTGGATCTTCCAACTTCCTCATTCTTAACTAAAGGAAAGTGACCTAACCATGGATGCCAAATCCGTAAGTTCGCCTTGATTATATCCATTTTTAGTCATTTATTTTGAGTTCTCATAATCCAATTATGGGACAGTGTCAAGTGTTTATGTACCAAACCTAGCAGACAAGAATCTCCATTCTTTGTCAAATAAAAGTAATTTTATTGATCAAATTATTGTATCCAAAATTGTCCAACAATAAATGGAACATATTTTGGTCATGCTAGGTAACATAATTCCCTCAGACACAATCTTAACATGATCACTACTAAGCCTAACTAGTCCTTGTTAGAATAGGTGACCATGTAAGCCTAACTAGTCCTTGTTAGAATACTTGACCTAAAGCCAATCACCCATTGACCTCGAACCTCTTATTCAGATGGTGAGTATGGGCAACTTGCGACATGGGCTTAGCAAGTGGATCTGCTATGTTTTCTGCGGAGCTGACTCGGTCCAACCGAACGTCAGTCCTGCTATCCATCTCTCTAAGTAGATGGTAGCGTCTAAGAATATGCTTGGATCGTGATGAGATCTCGGTTCCTTTGCTAGCGCTATCGCCCCGTTGTTATCATGAAAGATAATTACAGGCTTAGCAATGCTAGGTACTACATCCAACCCTTGGATGTAGCTCATCAACCAAACCACTCCTTAGCAGCTTCCAAAGCCCCTATGTATTCAAAACTCTATGGTGGAGTCCGTCGTGGTAGCCTATTTGGAACTCTTCCAAGTAACCACGCCACCATTTAGTCTAAATACAAAACCATACTGAGACTTGGCATCATCGTCATTCGACTGGAAGCTAGCGTCGCTATAGCCTTCCAGTATCAACCCTCCACCGCCGTAGATCAAGAACATGTCCTTAGTCCTTTTCAGGTACTTTTGGATAGTCTTGACTGCACTCCAGTGATATCGGCTAGTTACGCTCAAAGCGAAAGCCACATCAGGTCTAGTGCACTGAACAACATACTGTATGCTGCCTACGGCTGAAGCATAGGGGATGTCCAACATCCTTTTAAGCTCCTCATCAGTCTTAGGAGACTGCTTCTTGGATATCTTAATTCCATGCCTCATAGGAAGGAATCCTCGTTTTGAGTTCTCCATCTTGAATCTCTTCAAGACTTTCTCAATGTACGAGGACTGGGCCATTCCTAACATCCTTCTAGATCTATCCCTGTAGATCTTGATGCCAAGGATGTAGGATGCCTCGCCCATATCCTTCATGGAGAATTACATTGACAGCCAAGCTTTAGTGGTACCCAACAGCTTAGCATCATTTCCAATGAGCAAGATGTCATCCACGTAAAGCACCAGAAACGCAACTGAGCTCCCACTGATCTTCTTGTATACACAAGGATCGGACTCGTTCTTGATGAAATCATATCCCCGTATGACTTCATCAAAACGTATGTTCCAGCTTCGGGTTTAACCCCTTTTGGTGGATCGGCTAGGGTCCAAACCTTGTTTGTACCCATCGAGTCCATCTGGAATTTCATGGCCTCAAGCCACTTGTCCGAATCGATGTCCGACATCGCTTCTCCGTACGTCTTTGGATCATTATCCAACTGACTGGTCTGGCCCAGAAATCCATACCTATCAGGTGCATGGGATACTCTGGCCGACCTACGGAGGACTGGAACAATATCAGTGGGAACTTCAGGCTCAGATGTCACTGCCGCCTCTTGGGGTTCCTCACTTGATTCCTCAAGGAGCACCTCATCGCGTCGACTATCCGATGGAAAACCTTTTTCCAAGAACACTGCATTTCGCGAGACAAAAACCTTTTGCTCGGAGGGATCATAGAAATAATATCCCGCAGTTTCTTTCGGATAGCCGATGAACCTGCATAAACTAGACCTCGAGTCCAGTTTATCTCCCACTAAAAATCTTGACATATGCGGGACAACCCCACACTTTCAAGTATTTGTAGGAGGCAGGCTTGCCATGCCATATCTCATATGGTGTCTGGGATACCCTTTTAGATGGCGCCAAGTTCAAAACTTTGGCCGCCGTCTCAAGAGCGTATCCCCAGAAGGAAAGGGGTAGTTCGGTAAAACTCATCATGGATCGGACCATGTCCAACAAGGTCCGATTCCTCCTTTCAGACACACCATTATGCTGCGGTGTTCCAGGAGGGGTCCACTGAGGGAGAATCCCATTCTCTTTTAGATAATCAGTAAACTCACCACTCAAATACTCTCCACCTCGGTCCGACCGAAGGGCTTTGATCTTTCGACCGGTTTGGTTCTCTACTTCAGGTCTGTATTCTTTAAACCTTCCAAAGGCTTCAGACTTGTACCTCATCAGGTAAACATAACCATACCGTGATTGATCATCGGTAAAGGTTATGAAGTACGAGTACCCACCTCTAGCCTGAGTATTTAGTGGACCACAGACATCTGTATGGATCAAATCCAACAGACCACTGGCTAGCGTACTTTGTCCAACAAAGGGTTTCTTGGTCATCTTTCCCTTTAGACAGGATTCGCAGGTCGGTAGGTTGTCCAAATCGTCTATTTCTAGACTCTTTGAGTCCACCAACCTTCTTATCCTATCTTTAGAGATATGACCTAACCTCGCATGCCATATCTGTGCGTTATTATGATCATCACGTTTTCGTTTGTGTTCTGCAATCATAATCCAATTAGACTGTTGAAGTATGTACAGACCGTTGACCAATGTACCAAGCAAATGAGAAATACCATCTTTGATAATGAAAAAACCATTTTTATTGATGGTAAATTCATATCTCTCCTTATCAAGGACCGGGATGGAAACAATGTTTTAATCATGCTAGGTACATAGAAACAGTCGTTCACAACAATCCTAACATGACTACTAATGGCTAACTCTAGTGATCCTACAGCCTCCGCAGCAACGGCCTTGCCATCGCCTAGCCTTAGGATCATCTCATCTTTGGTTAGCCTTCTACTTCTTTGCAGTGCCTGCAGATCACTGCAGATGTGAGCACCACACCCGGTATCCAATACCCATGAAGCAGAATTAGTAATCATATTAACTTCAACCACAAACACACCTGGGTTGGAGAGGAGTTGTGGGCACTCCCTCTTCCAATGCCCTTTCCCTTGGCAATGCATGCAGACATCATTTGCCTTGGACCGCTGAGAACCACGGGCCTTCCCTTTCCCTTTGCTCGGTCCAACCGGAGCAACAGGGACGCCCGGAGCGTGAGCAGGGGCCACAACCGTCTTCCCTTTGCCCTTCTTCCTCTTCCAGCGTCCGACCCTCTTGCCATTCGCCTTGGAGGTTGAAGCCTCTCCTATCAATACCGCCGCGCCGACTTGTGGGTCGTTGCCTCGTATTGGACCAGCATGTTGATCAACTCATGAATAGACTTCTCAAGTCCGTTCATGTTGTAGTTTACAACAAACGGGTCATAGGATGGAGGAAGCGACTGGAGGATCACGTCAATGTACGTGTCATTGTTAAGCCCAGCTTTAAGGTCCTCGAGTTTCTCCACTAGGGAGAGCATCTTGACCCCATGACTCTGTACAGACGCTCCTTCAGCGAGCTTGGTGCCACAGAATGCTTTTGTGGCGGCATATCTAATATGCCTATCCGGAACCGCATAAACCTCGTTCATGCAGAGCATTATGGCGGAGATGTTGTCCAGCCTCTCATACTGCTTCTGGATGTCATTAGACATCGAAACTAGTATGATACTGCGTACTTTCCGGTTGTCCCCATGCTATTTCTTGAAGTCCAACGTTCTTCAGGCGTGGACCCCTCCGGTAAGTCGCTCGGTGGCGGCTCGTCCAAGACGTAGACTTGGTTCTCGAAACTAAGGACAATCCTCAGGTTTCTCAGCCAGTCCGAGTAGTTCGTTCCGTTGAATTTGTTAGTCTAAAAAATCATGGTTAATGAGTTCTTAGACATATCTACATTAATGAAAATGTAAAGCAGAAATTAGCAGATGATGGTAATATTATTGTTCAAGTTGAAGACTTGGCCTTTTAGTCTTTAACCCTCCCACTATTTATACGAAAGTCCGCCACTCTCAAACGGAGTTTCGGGAAACCATTTCCTAGTGGGCTTGGGATCCACAAGTGTAATCTCCATGCCCCGCTTTTACGATTCACATGAAGAAGACCTTGTGGGAGATATCCAATATCATTCTCATCCAATGAGATTCCCAAGATATTTTTCCTCACCTATTCACATGGTCCCGAGGACTCCAAGCGAACCATGTTACTCAGTGTTGGGCCCGACCCATCAACCAAATCATGCCTCAAACTGTCGCCCCCCACGCCTCGTGAGACAGGAAAACAGCGAGCGCAGTCTTTTTGTTCACAACAATAGTGCAGCTTTCCCCTATTCCAAGTGTGCCACGACTCGTGAGACCACACTTGGGTAGTGGTAGCTTCCTCACCACATTGCTGTGGATGGAAGGCTCGGACAGACCAAAATACCATTTTGATCCAAGTCCGTTCTGGGCCTAATATTTAATTTGGTCCAACCAAATGAGAGTTTGTGTATGACCGAGACCTCATCACATTATTGTGTTTTAGCATGCATAAATATCCAATATTTAAAGCGATAAATAAATACGCCGCATGCAGAAAACATAGCATACCCCTATTAGGATGATCACAAGCCCAACCTATGCGACCCACTGAGCCCGCAGTGAGTCTATGGTCTGTCTAGGGTGGTCCTAAATTATTACAATAATAATAAACCCATTGTCATTCCAATGGGCCTTGAAGTGCTTCTTGTTTCACGCCTTGATGCTCCTCCTTGGGGTCTCCGACTCCAATTGCTTGTTAAAATTGAAACCTCACCAATCCTATCTACTCTCATTACAACTGAAAGTAATACATCGGTAATAAAGAAAACAAGCCTTAACATCATGAGACTGAAAATACGGGAGATTTATAGTCCCAAAAACAAGAGGCACGCAGGCCCCACCCAACAGAAAATAAATGATCATACATTCATCCATACATAAGGTCTAGGGCTCTTGTGATCATCCCATGTTGATTCCTTCAACTCACATAACATAATTATCCCAAATAATCATGCAAAAATAACCAATGGATATTCCAAATACCCAAGTGATGTCCAACATCACAAAAGCATAAATATACAAATAATATGCAAAATTCAAATATTAAATTTAATGGACATTTTAAACAATGCATCCAATGCATGTATTAATCCCAAATTAATTAAGCAAATTTAATCCAAGGAATAATCCAATTATTCCAAAATCAAAAAAATGCAAAATTAATATATTTTCAGAATATTGTGCAGAAAATACAGAAAATTAAATTTTCCGGAAAAAAGTCGAAAAACGGCACAAAACGGCCCAGCCGTTGTGCTGGCCACTGCCGGCCCGACCAAAATTTTTTTTTTTCAAAACTGTTTCAGCACAATAAAATTAATATTAATCTGAAAATAAGCATGCAATTTTAGATCCAATCTAACAAAATTAAGCATGCCAAAAGTCCATTAAATCCAAACAATTGAATCATCATATTATTCATATATTTACGTAATCTAACATGCCAATAAAGCCATTTAAAAACAAGTAGATCATGCCAAACACATAGATCTATGCCTCTTACATCGAACCGGGCTCTGATACCACTTGGAGGACAAGCGGATCCGCCCGGGAGCGTGAGTGGAAGCGAGAAAGGCGAGAAATTGTGCGTAAATTTAAATCTAATTCAAAATACGCGAATCCCAAGGGGTGTACCCTTGGGTGCTCAATCGGGCGTTCGATGTAGGATGTGTAAATATTAAAACATATATTTAAACACATAGGGCATAGATATACAAATGAAATCAATCAAAGCGTAATAAAACCGTTACCTTTGATTGTTTAGCGTATGCTCCCGGCTACTAGCGTTGTTCCTTCTCCGGAATGCTCACGAAATCCAAACGCATGGATTCTCCAAAGGTGATCTACACCACACCGGAAGAAACACACGTTCTTCTTGCTAGAAAAGAACGGGTTTAGGAAGGAATCGGTTTAAGAGAAGAACACTATGAATTAGTGTTCTCTTAAACTTACTTTGTTCTTCTTCTTGATTCAAAATCAAGTGAAGAACACAAGTGTAAGAGAGGGAGGGAGCACGAAATTTTGAGAGAGAGGAGAGGATTTTTGTCTTCTCTTTTTCCTGGAAAAAAGATGAATAATGAATCACTTATGCTAGGTGTTGTATATTCTAATATATATACATAATTAATGTGATTATTGGAATGTGTCTAGGTTCATCCAAGGATGTCTAGATTCATTCCAATCAATCACCATCAATTCTTCAATCAAGCCTACCAAAATTTATGGTATGATCAAATCATACCAAAAGGGAAGAGCTTGATTGGAGTTGATTTGTCTCTTTCCAAAAGAGACAAGTCAACATACCACCTAGCATGCAACATGGCTGATTTTGCTTCCTTCAAGGGAGCATGTCGGCTATGTTTAATTAAGGGAAGAAGTCCAACTTCTTCCTATTCAAAATTAGGAATTATTTCTCCTCTCGGGTATAATTTAACGGACCGGGTTTTATCGTAATCCAATTACGACAAACGCAATATTAAATCCAATTTAATGTCCCCTTAAATTATTCCCGTTGATCTTTTAATCCAATTAAAAGATCCAACGTCTCAACATCTCAACATTCCATATTTAATCGAAAATCCAATTTACCGATTAAATGAAAGCCCGATACAATATCGGCCCGTCCATCCAATGGACTTTCCCTTAAGTAATCCAATTACTTATTTTATCCTTCGAGATTGACTCCAAGTCGATCTCTCAACCTCCTCGGTGATTTGTGTGTGACCCTTTAGGTTCACCCTCAGCTAGACTTGGGCCCATGTCCCACAAGGGCCCGTTACCATGGGTGGCCGTCTAGCAACGGTCCATGGCACTAGAGACTAGGTGAATTGGCGTGAACATTTAGGCGCCGATTCCGTACGGGTACGACCCTTCCGTCTACCGTCTCTCGTCCTTAGTCTAGGGTATGGAATTGGGCGTCGGTTCCCATCCTTGACTAGGCATCTATGGTTAATACTCGAGACTACGTATGCTTCATTGCATCGACACAGGAAACCATTCCCTGTTCGACCAACCACTGTGGCCACAGCTTCAAACAGCATGTACGTGTCTCCGAGTGCATAGGAGATACCTCTGTCATATACTGACAGGGGACGGATCCTCTTCTTGGAATCCACCGTCCTCGCTACACATTCCGACTGCACTGGACAAGGCTTATAATGATCATCTTACAGAATGATCACTCTCGCCAGATCCAAGATACAGCCGTCCTGTGCACGTGACTGCCATGATTCCTCAAGTCTGAGGATTACTCCCGTACTATCGGAACCGGGGAATCCAATCATACCGACCAAGCCTCCAAGGCTTCCATATGATGATCCCCGCGAGTCAGTCCAGTCGGCTCGACCCCAGTCGACCAACCCATCAAGATCATGTAGGCGTCCCACGCCTGTCGTCGATGAAACACGGCACTCATCCAATGAACACGACTCTTGACGCAAGTCTCAATAGGACTCCCGATGCCCTATCTCGAGGTCCTCGACTTGGAACGTTTCAAACCCAACTCTTAATCAGTTGATTTCATGACCACCATCCAATGCGTGGCCCAACTGCACGAGTTGTTATCCATGGTCTGTGGGCTTTGTTGCGATATAAGTTAAACACTGTTTTAACAAATGTAAAGTGAGCACAACAAAGTAGGTACCAATAGTGACGAACACTCACTTTATTCATCACATAATAATATTACATTCACATCAAGTTGTCGGATAGGTTACAAATTGCCAAACCTGTTGACTTTCTGGTCACCTATTCCAACAATAAGTAAAGGACAAGCGGATCCGCCCGGGAGCGCGAGCGGAAGCGAGAAAGCGAGAAAACGTGCACAAATTTAAATCAAATTTAAATATGCAAATCCCAAGGGGTGTACCCTTGGGTGCTCAACCGGGCGTTCGATGTAGGATGTGTAAATATTAAAACATATATTTAAACACATAGGGCATAGATATATAAAATGGAATCAATCAAAGCGTAATAAACCGTTACCTTTGATTGTTTAGCGTATGCTCCCGGCTACTAGCGTTGTTCCTTCTCCGGAATGCTCACGAAATCCAAACGTATGGATTCTCCAAAGGTGATCCACACCACACCGGAAGAAACACACGTTCTTCTTGCTAGAAAAGAACGGGTTTAGGAAGGAATCGGTTTAAGAGAAGAACACTATGAATTAGTGTTCTCTTAAACTTACTTTGTTCTTCTTCTTGATTCAAAAATCAAGTGAAGAACACAAGTGTAAGAGAGGGAGGGAGCACGAAAATTGAGAGAGAGGAGAGGATTTTTGTCTTCTCTTTTTCCTAGAAAAAGATGAATAATGAATCACTTATGCTAGGTGTTGTATATTCTAATATATATACATAATTAATGTGATTATTGGAATGTGTCTAGGTTCATCCAAGGATGTCTAGATTCATTCCAATCAATCACTATCAATTCTTCAATCAAGCCTACCAAAATTTATGGTATGATCAAATCATACCAAAAGGGAAGAGCTTGATTGGAGTTGATTTGTCTCTTTCCAAAAGAGACAAGTCAACATACCACCTAGCATGAAACATGGCTGATTTTGCTTCCTCCAAGGGAGCATGTCGGCTATGTTTATTTAAGGGAAGAAGTCCAACTTCTTCCTATTCCAAATTAGGAATTATTTCTCCTCTCGGGTATAATTTAACGGACCGGGTTTTATCGTAATCCAATTACGACGAACCCAATATTAAATCCAATTTAATGTCCACTTAAATTATTCCCATTGATCTTTTAATCCAATTAAAAGATCCAACGTCTCAACATCTCAACTTTCCATATTTAATCGAAAATCCAATTTACCGATTAAATGAAAGCCCGATACAATATCGGTCCGTCCATCCAATGGACTTTCCCTTAAGTAATCCAATTACTTATCTTATCCTTCGAGATTGACTCCAAGTCGATCTCTCAACCTCCTCGGTGATTTGTGTGTGACCCTTTAGGTTCACCCTCAGCTAGACTTGGGCCCGTGTCCCACAAGGGCCCGTTACCATGGGTGGCCGTCTAGCAACGGTCCATGGCACTAGAGACTAGGTGAATTGGCGTGAACATTTAGGCGCTGATTCCGTACGGGTACGATCCTTCCGTCTACCGTCTCCCGGTCTTAGTCTAGGGTATGGAATTGGGCGTCGGTTCCCATCCTTGACTAGGCATCTATGCTTAATACTCGAGACTACGTATGCTTTATTGCATCGACACAGGAAACCATTCCCTGTTCGACCAACCACTGTGGCCACAGCTTCAAACAGCATGTACGTGTCTCCGAGTGCGTAGGAGATACCTCTGTCACATATTGACAGGGGACGGATCCTCTTCTTGGAATCCACCGTCCTCGCTACACATTCCGACTGCACTGGACAAGGCTTATAATGATCATCTTACAGAATGATCACCTCTCGCCAGATCCAAGATACAGCCGTCCTGTGCACGTGACTGCCATGATTCCTCAAGTCTGAGGATTACTCCCGTACTATCGGAACCGGGGAATCTAATCATACCGACCAAGCCTCCAAGGCTTCCATATGATGATCCCCGCGAGTCAGTCCAGTCGGCTGAAAGAAATTGTGGATCGTCCCGGGAAAAGCGCGAATGCGGAAGCGCGGTATAATTAAAATTAAATATGGAATTTAAACATGCTTTTAAATTAAAACACGTTTCAAAGGGTGTGCCTTTGAAATTTCCCGGGCGTTCGGTGTATCTCATGAACGAACAACACAAAATAAATCATGGAGGCCATAGGGTTGGAAATTAAAGAGAGGACGAAAAATTAAAACGAGACCTACCCGTTGTCGTTTTCGTCTTCAACGGCTACAAGCGTTGTTCCCCGTTTTGCACCAAAGATCTCGTCTTTGAGACCCTCTAAATCGTGACACACGATCCACCCACGTATCTTGCACGTCGTGCTAGCAACGAACAAGTTTATGTTTTTGGAGTGGATGAATCAATAACACATTATTGATTAATGGTATTGATTCATCAAGTTCTTAATGTTCCAAGAACAAAAAGAACCAAGAAAATATTTCTTGGAGAGGGAGAGAGAATCGGACGAGAGAGAGGGAGAGAGAATCCGTGTGTGTGTGTTGTAGTGTGTGTGTTGGAGTTTCATCATCCTACAACTTGTAGGATGCTAGGGGTTTATATAGAAGAGGAGTCTAATCCTCTTTAAACTCCTCTTTCAAGAACTCTATTTTGACTAGGATTTTGACCTAGTCAAAGTCCTAGTCAAAGTAGTGTTTTGACCTAGTCAAAACAATCCTAGCCATCCATCTCTCCCATTCATCTCACCGTTGATTTAATTTAATTTAATGGAATATTTAAAACCTATTTAAATATTTCCAAGAGGCTAAAATAAATATAAATATTATTTAAGCCCATTAAATAAATCCCTTTGATAAATCTAATTTATCAATTTAATTCCTTATATCTAATAGAAGGAATTATTTCTCCAAGAAAAAATAAAGGACCCGATTAAATCCAATTTAATCATTCCTTCACTCCAATATTTAATTCCTAATTAAATATCTAAATGTGTGTGGATAGTGTGTGACTCTTTAGGTTCACCTTTCAGCTAGACTTGGTCGGATTCCTAGAATCCTTCCGTTACCATGGGTGGCCATCTAGCAACGGTCCATGGCACTAGAGACTAGGTGAAATATTCAGGGATGAACATTTAGGCTCTAATAGTACACTTGTCCTTCTGTCCTCGGTCTCATCACTTAGAGTCTAGGGCACGGATAATGCAGGTACCCATTTTGGACCTAAGTGTCGGTCTGTCCTCACTAAACGCCGCAAGGGAATCCTTCCCTTCTGTTCAGTTACTGTGGCCACAGATTTTAGGGACAAGACACAGAGCATACATGAGACTCAACTGTCAATACCTATTGGCAGGAGACAGATCCTTTCTTGGAAACTACTGTCACTTTGTACACCAGAACTGTACTAGACATGGCTTATGACTACCAAAGAGAATTCTGGCAATCTCTCACCATATCTAAGATACAGCCCTAACGTACAGGTAAACTGAGCAATTCCTCAAGTCAAAGGACTTGGCCTGTACCGTTGGAACCGGGAATACACGTCATACCTTGCTGACCATACTCAAGGTCCTCCGTAAGACGGTTCCCGCGAGTCACCTCAGTCAGCTGCGTCCTAGCATGCTAACCCACTAACACTGCTTAGACGACCCTCGTCACCCCGTCGATGAAACACGACAGCAGGTGCTTAGTGCAAGTCTCAAATGGAATCCCGGTACCCATTTTCGGGATTCCTTGACTTGGAGATTTCCGGACCGATTCGGGAAGACTGATTCCATGGACCTACCTCCAAGCGTAGTCCCAGTCCCCGAAATTGATTCTCAGTCCGTGGGCTTTGTTTGCGTAGTGAACAGATATGGAAAACAAAATATAAGTGAACACAAACAAAGTGATGCCAAATGAAATTCACTTCTTTATTCATTAATGATTTATCAAACACCTGAAATTGTCTAGACATAGGTTACATATTCCTGCCAAAATTGGCTTACATGGTCACCTATTCTAACATCGGCTCGACCCAGTCGACCAACCCATCAAGACCGTGTAGGCGTCCCACGCCTGTCGCCGATGAAACACGGCACTCATCCAATGAACACGACTCTTGATGCAAGTCTCAATAGGACTCTCGATGCCCTGTCTCGAGGTCCTCGACTTGGAACGTTTCAGACCCAACTCTTAATCAGTTGGTTTCATGACCACCATCCAATGCGTGGCCCAACTGCACGAGTTGTTATCCATGGTCTGTGGGCTTTGTTGCGATATAAGTTAAAACACCGGCTTAACAAATGTAAGATGAGCGCAACAAAGAAGGTACCATTGGTGACGAACACTCATCTTATTCATCACATAATAATATTACATTCACATCAAGTTGTCGGATAGGTTACAAATTGCCAAACCTATTTGCTTTCTGGTCACCTATTCCAACAATAAGCCCATGTCGCAAGTTGCCCATACTCACCATCTGAATAAGAGGTTCAAGGTCAATGGGTGATTGGCTTTAGGTCAAGTGGGAGATTGTTGGAATAGGTGACCAGAAAGCCAATAGGTTTGGCAATTTGTAACCTATCCGACAACTTGATGTGAATGTAATATTATTATGTGATGAATAAGATGAGTGTTCGTCACCAATGGAACCTTCTTTGTTGCGCTCATCTTACATTTGTTAAAATGGTGTTTAACTTATATCGCAACAAAGCCCACAGACCATGGATAACATTTCGTGCAGTTGGGCCACGCATTGGATGGTGGTCATGAAACCAACTGATTAAGAGTTGGGTCTGAAACGTTCCAAGTCGAGGACCTCGAGACAGGGCATCGAGAGTCCTATTGAGACTTGCGTCAAGAGTCGTGTTCATTGGATGAGTGCCGTGTTTCATCGGCGACAGGCGTGGGACGCCTAAACGATCTTGATGGGTTGGTCGACTGGGGTCGAGCCGACTGGACTGACTCGCAGGGATCATCATATGGAAGCCTTGGAGGCTTGGTCGGTATGATTGGTTTTCCCCGGTTCCGATAGTACGGGAGTAATCCTTAGACTTGAGGGATCATGGCAGTCGCGTGCACAGGACGGCTGTATCTTGGATCTGGCGAGAGGTAATCATTCTGTAAGATGATTATCATAAGCCTTGTCCAGTGCAGTCAGAATGTGTAGCGAGGACGGTGGATTCCAAGAAGAGGATCCGTCCCCTGTCAGTATGTGACAGAGGTATCTCCTATGCACTCGGAGACACGTTCATGCTGTTTGAAGCTGTGGCCACAGTGGTTGGTCGAACAGGGAATGGTTTCCTGTGTCGACACAATGAAGCATACGTGGTCTCGAGTATTAAGCATAGATGCCTAGTCAAGGATAGGAACCGACGCCTAATTCCATACCCTAGACTAAGGCCGGGAGACGGTAGACGGAAGGATCGTACCCGTACGGAATCGGCGCGTAAATGTTCACGCCAATTCACCTAGTCTCTATTGCCATGGTTCGTTGCTAGACGGCCACCCATGGTAACGGGCCCTTGTGGGACACGGGCCCAAGTCTAGCTGAGGGTGTGAAGGAAAATCCGGTGGATCGTCCCGGGAATTGCGCGAATGCGGAAGCGCGGTAAAAATAAACATTATTAAAATAAAAGGCATGCTTTTAATTTAAAGAACACGCTCAAGGGGTGTGCCCTTGAGGTTCCCGGGCGTTCGGTGTATCTCATGATCATAAAACAATTAAATAAATCATGGAGGCCATAGAGTTAAAAATAAAGAGGGACGAAAATCTTAAACGAGACCTACCCGTTGTCGTTTTCGTCTTCAAACTGCTACTCGCGTTGTTCCCCGTTTTGCACCAAGACCTCGTTCTTGAGATCCTCCAAATCGTGACACACGATCCACCCACGTATCTTGCACGTCGTGCTAGCAACGTACAAGTATTATTTTTGGAGTGGACGAATCAATAACTCGTTATCAATTAACGGTATTGGTTCGTCTAAGTTCTTGATGTTCCAAGAACAAAAAGAACTAAGAAAAATATTTTCTTGCTAGAGAAAGAGAGAGGGGACGGACGAGAGGTAGGAGAGGGAGAGTGTGTGTTGTGTGTGTTTTTCAAGAATCATCATCCCTTAAATGTTGGAAGCTAGGGGTTTATATAGAGGAAGAGTTTAATCCTCTTTAAACTCAAACTCTAAGTAACCTAATTTGACTAGGATTTTGACCTAGTCAAAGTCCTAGTCAAACTAGTGTTTGACCTAGTCAAACGAATCCTAGCCTTCCATCTCCCCTTTCCATCTCGACCGTTGATTTTAATTTAATGGAATATTTAAATCCTATTAAATATTTCAAAAGGCTAAAAAGAATAAATATAATATTATAAATAAATATTATTATTTTATTCTAAGCCCATTAAATCAACCCTTTTAATAAATCCTATTTATTAATTTAATTCCTTTTATCAAATAGAAGGAATTAATTTCTCCAAGAAAATATAGGGCCCGATTAAATCTAATTTAATCATTCCTTTACTCGAATATTTAATTCCAAATTAAATACTAAGTGTGTGTGGATAGTGTGTGACTCTTTAGGTTCACCATTCAGCTAGACTTGGTCGGATTCCTAGAACCCGTCCGTTACCATGGGTGGCCATCTAGCAACGGTCCATGGCACTAGAGACTAGGTGAAATATTCGGGGATGAACATTTAGGTTCTAACAGTACACTTGTCCTTCTGTCTTCGGTCTCATCACTTAGGGTCTAGGGCACGGAAGATGCAGGTACCCATTTTGGACCTAAGTGTCGGTTTGTCCTCACTAAACGCCGCAAGGGAAACCTTTTCCCTTCTGTTCAGTCACTATGGCCACAGATTTTAGGGACAAGACACAGAGCATATATGAGACTCAACTGTCAACACCTTTTGACAGGAGACAGATCCTTTCTTGGAAACTACTGTCACTTTGTACACCCGAGCTGCACTAGACATGGCTTATGACTACTCAAGAGTATTTTGGCAATCTCTCACCATATCTAAGATACAGACCTGATGCACAGGTAAACTCAGCAGTTCCTCAAGTCAAAGGACTTGGCCTGTACCGTTGGAACCGGGAATACACGTCATACCTTGCTGACCATACTCAAGGTCCTGCGTAAGACGGTTCCCGCGAGTCACCTCAGTCAGCTGCTTCCTAGCATGCTGACCCACTAACACTGCTTAGACGACCTTCGTCACCCGTCGATGAAATACGACAGCAGATGCTTAGTGCAAGTCTCAAAGGGAATCCCGGTACCCATTTTCGGGATTCCTTGACTTGGAGATTTCCGGACTGATTCGGTAAGACTGATTTCATGGACCTACCTCCAAGCGTAGTCCCAGTCCCCGAAATCGTTTCTCAGTCCGTGGCTTTGTTTGCGTAGTGAACAGAAATGTAAATGCAGATAAGTGAACGTAAACAAAGTATTGCCATATGAATTTTCACTTCTTTATTCATACATATTTTATCAAATACCAAAGAATTGTCTAGACATAGGTTACATATGCACGCCAATTCACCTAGTCTCTAGTGCCATGGACCGTTGCTAGACGGCCACCCATGGTAACGGGCCCTTGTGGGACACGGGCCCAAGTCTAGCTGAGGGTGAACCTAAAAGGTCACACACAAATCACCGAGGATGTTGAGAGATCTACTTGGAGTCAATCTCGAAGGATAAAAATAAGTAATTGGATTACTTAAGGGAAAGTCCATTGGATGGACGGGCCGATATTGTATCGGGCTTTCGTTTAATCGGTAAATTGGATTTTTGATTAAATATGGAAAGTTGAGACGTTGAGACGTTGAATCTTTTAATTGGATTAAAAGATCCACGGGAGTAATTTGAATGGACATTAAATTGGATTTAATGTTGGGTTCGTCGTAATTGGATTACGATAAAACCCGGTCCGTTAAATTATGCCCGGGAGGAGAAATAATTCCTATTTTGGAATAGGAAGAAGTTGGACTTCTTCCCTTAATTAAACATGGCCGACATGCTCCTTGGAGGAAGCAAAAATCAGCCATGTTTCATGCTAGGTGGTATGTTGACTTATCTCTTTTGGAAAGAGACAAATCAACTCCAATCAAGCTCTTCCCTTTTGGTATGATTTGATCATACCATAAATTTTGGTAGGCTTGATTGAGAATTAATGGTGATTGATTGGAATGAATCTAGACATCATTGGATGAACCTAGACACATTCCAATAATCACATTAATTATGTATATATATTAGAATATACAACACCTAGCATAAGTGATTCATTATTCATCTTTTTTCTAGGAAAAAGAGAAGACAAAAATCCTCTCCTCTCTCTCAAAATTTCGTGCTCCCTCCCTCTCTTACACTTGTGTTCTTCACTTGATTTTGAATCAAGAAGAAGAACAAAGTAAGTTTAAGAGAACACTAATTCATAGTGTTCTTCTCTTAAACCGATTCCTTCCTAAACCCGTTCTTTTCTAGCAAGAAGAACGTGTGTTTCTTCCGGTGTGGTGTGGATCACCTTTGGAGAATCCATACGTTTGGATTTCGTGAGCATTCCGGAGAAGGAACAACGCTAGTAGCCGGAGCATACGCTAAACAATCAAAGGTAACGGTTTATTACGCTTTGATTGATTTCATTTGTATATCTATGCCCTATGTGTTTAAATATATGTTTTAATATTTACACATCCTACATCGAATGCCCGGTTGAGCATCCAAGGTACACCCCTTGGGATTCGCGTATTTTTGAATTTGATTTAAATTTACGCAATTTCTCGCCTTTCTCGCTTCCGCTCGCGCTCCCGGGCGGATCCGCTTGTCCTTCACGAGTTATCCAAGAAACAGACCCCACAGACTGATGAGGAACTTGAAAAGGATGAAGGTCATCCCCTATGCTTCTGCCATAGGTAGCATACAATATGCGGTCTACTGCACTAGGCCTGACATTGCGTACGCTTTGAGCGTGACAAGCAGATATCAGTCCTGCGCAGGAGAGGCACATTGAAATGCTGTTAAGGGCATCCTTAAGTACCTAAGGAGGACTAAGGACATGTTCCTAGTCTATGGCAATGGAGAACTAATTCTGGAAGGCTTTAGCGACGCTAGCTTCCAGTTTGATGACGATGATGCCAAGTCCTCAATCGGGGTACGTATTCAAACTCAATGGAGGAGTAGTAGCTTGGAAAAGTTCCAAGCAAGCAACCATTGCTGACTCCACCACAGAGGCTGAATACATAGCAGCTTCAGAAGCTGCTAAGGAAGCGGTTTGGATGAGAAACTACATCCAAGAGTTGGGTGTGGTGCCTAGCATCGCCGAGCCCGTTGTCATCTTCTGTGATAAACAACGGCGCTATAGCGCAAGCAAAGGAACCGAGATCTCATCACCGTTCCAAACACATTCTTAGATGCTACCATCTTCTTAGAGAAATGGTAGGAAGAGGTGACGTCCGGATGGACCGAGTCAACTCGACAGACAACACAGCAGACTCGCTAACAAAGCCTATGTCGTAGAGCGCTCATACGCAACATCTTGAGAAGATGGGGATTAAGCATATGGGCAATTGGCTTTAAAGGTCAAGTGGGAGATTGTTAGAATAGGTGACCATGTAAGCCAATTTTGGCAGGAATATGTAACCTATGTCTAGACAATTCTTTGGTGTTTGATAAAACATTTATGAATAAAAGAAGTGAAAATTCATATGGCAATACTTTGTTTACGTTCACTTGTCTGCATTTACATTTCTGTTCACTACGCAAACAAAGCCCACGGACTGAGAAACGATTTCGGGGACTGGGACTACGCTTAGAGGTAGGTCCATGAAATCAGTCTCGCCGAATCAGTCCGGAAATCTCCAAGTCAAGGAATCCCGAAAATGGGTACCGGGATTCCCTTTGAGACTTGCACTAAGCATCTGCTGTCGTATTTCATCGACGGGTGACGAAGGTCGTCTAAGCAGTGTTAGTGGGTCAGCATGCTAGGAAGCAGCTGACTGAGGTGACTCGCGGGAACCGTCTTACGGAGGACCTTGAGTATGGTCAGCAAGGTATGACGTGTATTCCCGGTTCCAACGGTACAGGCCAAGTCCTTTGACTTGAGGAACTGCTGAGTTTACCTGTGCATCAGGTCTGTATCTTAGATATGGTGAGAGATTGCCAAAATACTCTTGAGTAGTCATAAGCCATGTCTAGTGCAGCTCGGGTGTACAGAGTGACAGTAGTTTCCAAGAAAGGATCTGTCTCCTGTCAAAAGGCATTGACAGCTGAGTCTCATGTATGCTCTGTGTCTTGTCCCTAAAATCTGTGGCCACAGTAACTGAACAGAAGGGAAGGTTTCCCTTGCGGCGTTTAGTAAGGACAGACCGACACTTAGGTCCAAAATGGATACCTGCATTTTCCGTGCCCTAGACCTAAGTGATGAGACCGAAGACAGAAGGACAAGTGTACTGTTAGAGCCTAAATGTTCATCCCCGAATATTTCACCTAGTCTCTAGTGCCATGGACCGTTGCTAGATGGCCACCATGGTAACGGGTGAAAGAATGTGTGGATCGTCCTGGGAGATTAACGCGAATAGCGGAAGCGCGAAATAGTGCGTAATAAAAATTACAAAGCATAATTAAATGGAATTTAAACTGTGCATAATATACATAAACGAATCAAGGGGTGTGCCCTTGATTCTCCCGGGCGTTTGGTGTATCTCATGTTCAATAAAACACAACATGGAGGCCATAGAATTAGAAACGAAAACCATAATTAAAGAACCTACCCGGTTGTAGTTTTGTCTTCGTTCGGCTACATGCATTGTTCCCCGTTTTGCACCAAGATCTCAAGAAGAGACGCTCTAAATCATCTCACTCGCTCCACCGGAAAGCAAACGACCGTTGTGCTAGCAAGAAATTATTTGGGGAGAAAAGACATCGATACACGCTATGAATTAACGCAATCAATGTCTCTTATGTTCTTAACTTGAATAAATCAAGAAGAACAAAGTATAATTCTTGGAGAGAAAAGAAGAGGATGGACGAAAATCTTGAGAGAGATGAGAGATGAGAGTTGTAGAGAATAGTAGGTGTAAGTGTGTGTTTTTTTAAGTATTTATAGAAGATGGAATTCCTATTCCTTCTCAAACTCTTCCAAAGAGACACACTTTGACTAGGACTTTGACCTAGTCAAATCCTAGTCAATTAGGCTTTGATTAAGTCAAATTAATCATGGCCATTTATCTCATCATTCTCTAGATCAAATCTTGTCCATCCATTTTGATGGGCTTTATGGAATGGGCTTTATTTAATTCTAAATTAAATAATCCCATGGACTTTATATTAAAATCCTATTTAATGTACTAAGCCCATTAATTAATTAATGGAATGGACTTTATTTAATTCCAAAATTAAATAGTCCATGGACTTATATTAAATCCTATTTAATACCAAGCCCATTAATTAATTCCATAGAATGGGATTATTTAATTCTAAATTAAATAGTCCCATGGACTTTTATATTAAATCCTATTTAATATACCAAGCCCACTAATTAATTAATTCACCCTTTTAATCTAATTAAAAAGAAAAGCCCATGCTTTATAAAATTCATAAATCTAATTTATGAACTCAAAGCTCGATTATTCCAAATAATTCATCGAGGCTTGAATCTCCAAGAAGTATAATTTAATTCCATTAAATTAAAACTTCTCCCAGAATTAATTCCAAATTAATTCCCTTTCATTTGGTGTAGCGGGTGTGACTCTTTAGGTTTCACCTTTCAGCTAGACTTGGACCTACTTTTTGTTATTTCATAACCAAAGTAGTCCGTTACCATGGGTGGGCCATCTAGCAACGGTCCATGGCACTAGAGACTAGGTGAATTTATGGTGTTGAACATTTAGGCTCCGAGTTATACGCAGGTGCGGTCCTACCGACGCTCGATACGTACGGGTACGATCCTACTGTCGCCTGTCTCCCGGCCTTTAGTCTAGGGGTCGGTTCCCATCGTTGACTGGGCAACTATACATAATGCTCGAGATAGGTTTAACTCGACGTAGGAAATCCTTTCCCACTACATCAAGTGCTATGGCCATAGACTTTGTGAGTCTAAACCATCTCCGAGCGCATAGGAGATCTTGCTGTCATATCCTTTGACAGGGGTCAGATCCTATCTTGGAATACACCGTTCTTACATACTCCGACTGCACTGGACGAGGCTTATGATGACCATGTGATATAATCGATCAAATTTCACCAGATCCAAGATACAGCCTTAGTATGTAGGGGACTGCCGTGATCCTCAAGTCCGAGGACTAATCCCGTACTATCGGAACCGGGAATACGAGTCATACCGACCAAGCCCGAGTAGCTTCTATATGACGATTCCCGCGAGTCACCTCAGTCGGTCGCTCCCAGCAGGCCGACCCACTAACACTGCTTAGACGATCCTCGTCACCCGTCGATGAAACACGACAACAGATGCTTAGTGCAAGTCTCAAATGGATTCTCGATGCCCTGTCTCGAGATTCCTTTGACTTGGAGTATTTCAGACTGATTCGGCGAAACTGATTTCATGAACCTACCTCCAAGCGTAGTTCCAATTTCCCGAAATGTTATTTCAGTCTGTGGGCGTTTGTTGTGACATCGTAACGATGCAAGCAGTAAGTACAACAAACTCATGCCTATGAATCCTTACTACATTCATTAACATAATATTACTTGTTCACAGATTGACGAATGGTTCTCAGAACAGCCAATACCATTGACTTTCTGGTCACCTATTCTAACAACGGCCGGATTCTAGGAATCTGACCAAGTCTAGCTGAATGGTGAACCTAAAGAGTCACACACTATCCACACACACTTAGTATTTAATTTGGCATTAAATATTGGGGTAAAGGAATGATTAAATTAGATTTAATCGGGTCCTATATTTTCTTGGAGAAATTAATTCCTTCTATTTTATAAAGGGAATTAAATTAATAAATAGAATTTATTAAAAGGGTTGATTTAATGGGCTTAGAATAAATAAAAATATTTATTTATTATAATATATTTATTCTTTTAGCCTTTTGGAATATTTAATGGGATTTAAATATTCCATTAAATTAAAATCAACGGTTGAGATGGAAGGCTAGGATTCGTTTGACTAGGTGAAACACTAGTTTGACTAGGACTTTGACTAGGTCAAAATCCTAGTCAAATTAGAGTTCTTAGAGTTGGAGTTTAAAGAGGATTAAACTCCTCCTCTATATAAAACTCTAGCTTCCAACAATTGTAGGATGATGATTCTTGAAAACACACACAACACACACTCTCCCCTCTCCACATCTCTCGTCCGCCCCCTCTCTCTCTAGCAAGAAAATATTTCTTAGTTCTTTTGTTCTTGGAACATTAGAACTTAGACGAACCAATACCGTTAATTGATAACGTGTTATTGATTCGTCCACTCCAAAAATTATACACTTGTTCGTTGCTAGCACGACGTGCAAGATACGTGGGTGGATCGTGTGTCATGATTTGGAGGGTCTCAAGAACGAGATCTCGGTGCAAAACGGGGAACAACGCGAGTAGCCGTTGAAGACGAAAACGACAACGGTTAGGTCTCGTTTTGCTTTTTCGTCCCTCTTTAATTTTCAACTCTATGGCTTCCATGATTTCTTTATTTGCTTTATGATCATGAGATACACCGAACGCCCGGGAACCTCAAGGGCACACCCCTTGAGCGTGTTCTTTTAAATTAAAAGCATGCTTTAATTTTTGTATGTTTATTTTTCTTCGCGCTTCCGCATTCGCGCAATTCCCGGGACGATCCACCGATTTCTTTCAGTAGTATCAGAGCCCGGTTCGGTGTATAGGCAAGGGTTTATGTGCGTTATAAGCATGAAACGTGATATTGGCATGTTTTATATTAAATCTTGATTGTTCTTGATTTTAAGCATGTCGATTTTATTGCTTTTAATTCGTGTGAATTTCTGAATGTTTGGTATTTTTCTGCTTTTCTTGGGAAACGGGGTGGAAAATTGAACGAAAACGAGAAACGACGCAGCCGGCCAGCCGGGAGGGCTGGCCGCGCAGCCGCACGCTGCTGGCAGGGCAGACGCGCGCAGGCAAGGGAGGCCTGCGCGTGCCCGCCCAGCCGGTCGCGCAGGGGCAGCGCGCAGCCAGGAAGGCTGCGTGCAGGCGCACGCAGGGCAGCGCCTCCAGGCGCGCGCGCACGCAGACAAGGGTGTCTGCGCGCGCGCGCGCAAGGCTGCGCGCCTGCGAGTCCGCGCGCGGACAGGCTCTGGGCAGCGCCGCCAGCTGCGCGCGCACGCAGACGGAGGAGTCTGCGCGCGCGCGCCCGGCAGGCGTGCCCAGTGCGCGTCTGCGCACGTTACGGCCGGCAGCCAATAAGCCGCGCGCGCGCAAGGCAAGGGAGCCTGCGCGCGCGGCGGCCTGCCGGAATGCCAGGGCGCGCGCGCACGCAGGCAAGGGGCCTGCGCGCGCGCGCCCGGCCAGGCAGTGCCTGCCGCGCGCAGGGGCGGCAGGCTGAGCCTGCTGCCCTGCGCGCGTGCCGGCGGCGGCTGCTGCTGCTAGGGTTTCAAAACCCTAGCAGTGTTTTTCCTTTTAATTTTTAATTATTTTCAGTTTTAATCTTGAATTAATTCTGAAAAATCGTTTTTGGTTCAATTATGCCTTTTCTCTAAAGGACATTATTTTAGGTGTAAAATAAATTGGATTTGGAATCCTGGGGGTTATTGTACTTAAAATAATGAGGAAATATTTTCCTAAAACGAGAAAATATTATTACCAATATTTGTGTTTTATTTTTCACACGTTGTGCATATATTCATTTATTATTTTGGATATTCATGATTAGAAATCATATGTTGTTGGTATATTGTAATTATATGATTGATCATGTGATTATGTGTGTTGGATGAAAATGGATGATCGCGAGCCCTAGACCGGATGTATGGTTTTATTTTCTGTTGGGCCTGTGTCCCTCTTTTACTGCTTTTCCCTTCTCTCTTTCTAGTTGCCTTGGAATAATAAGGCATTCTACCTCCCTCCTTATGTACTCCCCCGGGTTTTCGCTGGGGTTTCTATTTTTAATATGTAATGAGAGTAGACTAGGAGTGAGGTTTCTATTTTTTGTAATTGGTGGAGAAGAAGGAAGGACCACATGGAGAGCCCAGACGGGAGGTCCCTTGGAGTTTTCCATGAAGTGAAGAAAGAGAAAAAGAGACCAAGGCCATCAGCATGATGATTGGGTTACTATTAATGTAATAGTTGTTAGAATAGGTGACCATGTAAGCCAATTTTTGGCAGGAATATGTAACCTATGTCTAGACAATTCTTTGGTATTTGATAAAATATTTAGGAATAAAGAAGTGAAAATTCATATGGCAATACTTTGTTTACGTTCACTTATCTGCATTTACATTTCTGTTCACTACGCAAACAAAGCCCACGGACTGAGAAACGATTTCGGGGACTGGGACTACGCTTGGAGGTAGGTCCATGAAATCA